>JAIKVE010000958.1:0-14745 GCA_024679115.1 Phytophthora pistaciae
CTTAATTTTATTGTTTTGAAGCATGAGGTAAATCTCAATTGGAACACTTTAGCGCATTTAAAGTACTCTATTTCCAGCCTTCGCATATACTCATGACATTACGGCGCGTTGAACGTACTCTATGGGACAAACTCGCTTACACGCCCAAGGCTTGCACCCGACGAGCGGGCATTGCCTTCGTCGTCTCGACCTTAGATCCGGTTCTGGATCTCCTCGGCACCGTGCAGCAGACCCTCGACCACGTAGTCCGGCTCGGTGAGGAAGGGCGAGTGGGAGCCCTTGGAGCTCCAGGTGATGGCGTTCGGGCCGAACGCCTTGGCCATCTCCTTCTGGATGAAAGGCAGCAGGGCACGGTCGTCCTCGCAGAAGTAGTACATGCACTCGATGTCCTCCCACGGCTGGTAGGTGGCTTCGTCGCGGAAGACCTGGGCGGTCTGGTGCTTTAGCTTGGCGATGGAGGCCTTGGTGAGGTTCTCGGGCACGTCGTGGTAGAAGATCTCCTCGGGGGAGGTGCTTTAGCTTGGCGATGGAGGCCTTGGTGAGGTTCTCGGGCACGTCGTGGTAGAAGATCTCCTCGGGGGTGAGGGCGTAGACGCGTTCGCCCTAGTTGGTTTAATCGTCAGTAAGCTCACATGCACGGTATCATTGGCATCGCAGCGTATTAATAGGGGGAAACTCACCTGCATGTCCATCCACGGCAGTGGGTTGCCACCGAGCATCTTGAGGAGGCTCAGACCCTTTGGGAGGACAAAGGCGGCGAGGTAGACCAGGAGCACGATGCCGCCCTCCTTGCCATCGGCCTTGCGCTGCTTGTAGCCAAGGCCCTTGGAGGCCTCGCTAATGACAAAGCCTCCGTACGAGTGGCCGACCAGGATGACCTGGCGGCCCTCGTTTACGAGGGGCTCCACCACGGCGCGAACGGCGGCGGCATCGTCGAAAGCACCCTTGGTGGGGGGCTCAGCACCGACGGACGGGAACGTCACGGTGCGCGTCTCGCGGCCCAAAGCGTTCGTTCAGCTTTTCCAGCACGAGCTGGAAGCACTCGGGTCCGTGCCAGGCGCCGGGGGCGAGGACGAAAACGGGTTCGGTGCTGGCAGTCATTGGCTTTTTGAATAATGATGGGTGTTGTGGCGGCGGGTTACGTGGAGGAAGACTCCTCCAACCGGTACTGTAGAGGAAGAGCAGCCTTCTGGCAATGATTACAGACTAGAGCGTGAGAACGAGACGCCTGATATATCCGGATTTAAAAGGGAATCATATGATACAGACTAGAGCGTGAGAACGAGACGCCTGATATATCCGGATTTAAAAGGGAATCATATGTGTCTGACACCACTTTATGTATTTTACATTGACTCTAATACCTGATCTCATTGGTAAAAACGGGTATTAGTTGTTACCCGTCTCGTTCTCACGCTCTAGTCTGTATACAAATGCAAATGTACTGAGTTTGAGCCAATGATACGTGGGTACATCTTCCTGCTTTACGACATTTTCCCTCTCAAGTTCATCTAACTTAGTACAGCCTTCTGACAGCTGGAGCAAATCTCGAGCATGTCTGCTGTGTACGAGCGATGTACAATGTACCTTTGCGAGGTACATTGTACATCGATCGAGCATGTCTGCTGTGTACGAGCGATGTACAATGTACCTTTGCGAGGTACATTGTACATCGCTCGTGCAGATTTGTGGGGGAGATCTTCGGGACGAGCCGGTTTTCGTAATTTTGTTACTCTACAGGTATTAATACTGTACGACGAGTTTGAGGCATGCACTCGAGTTGACCGGGCAAGTATGGTGAGTGTATTCCGAATTGGAATTGGTCACCTCATGTCGTGATATACATGTAGAATACCAGTGTGACCGTCATCGTCCCATTCAGCAACGAAACGAGTATTACCCACTGTTCTGGGACTTGTTCTTCGTCAAACCTGCCCGTTACCATTGAACGACGGCCACAACGTATTCGTAATTGTCGTGTACTGTACACGACGTATGAATCGTGCTTTTGTTGATTAGTATACTGTAGTGCGATTCGTCTAAAGCAAAGCTACTGTACTCATAAAAAATACTCAGGTTTCAGCTTCGGAAGAAGTACTGTAGTTGTGCCCTCGTCAGGGTAGCCACGACTAGATATAGGACGCCATCAGTGCTAGCACGCACCAAAGGGTGCTTTCCGTCGTAACTGACTGAGCGGCACTTCCACTAGATCGTAGATCGTAGGATCTCAGTCACTTTCGGGTTTTGTTGCTGCTTTGCATGAGTTTTTTTTTTTAAATGCCCGCCAATGTGTTTATTTATCATCTTTCGGCCTGAGTATACTGCCTTAGCGAGAGCTAATTTTTCAAGATAGTTCGTTTCATCCACCTTTGTTTCTTTGCAAAATTCGCTCGAATATATATGGATACAAAATGAGATAGTTGAGCTTCAAAATCATGATTTTTGCTCCATCCACACATTCTACAGAAGGCACTCGAACCACTTCACAGGTTTTTGTGAATCTTTAAAGTATCCGTCGCCGTCCAAAAACGCAGTGTCCGCGTGATTTAGCTCCGGCTTGTAGAACTGGTCCTTGTAGCTGGTGCCAAAGCGAGACTCATCGAGACCCAACGCACAACCTTGATATTCCACTAGACCATCGTTCTCCGAAGACTTGTGCGGGAAAACGTTCCCCGCTAGAATCAACGCTGCCTCGTATTTAGAGAAGATGCCGTTGTGGGTGTTGCTGCACATGGCCGCTGTCACATTCCCCCGGTAGGCTTCTTGGGCGGTACGGTACGCCGCATTAAGCTCGTCAGTGCTGTACTTCTCATTCTGGTACACCAGAGACTTCCGAGAGGCAGGTACAGGACATTTCTTTAGGAGGTTAAATAACCCCGACCCCACGACAGTGTACTCACCGTTGCAAACATCTTCGAGGAAGTCTGCAGCCATGCTCCCCATTGTCGGCGTACTGATGGCCACCCACGACGTACCCTCTCCAAAACTGCATTTGCCAGTCGCGAGCGCCATGGACATGATCAGTCCTCCCATGGAATGGGTGATGACCACTGTATCCTTGATGATTCCCAACTCGACGTCGCTGGAGTCACTTAACTGGAGGGCGCGATCGCAGAACTTCTGCTGGATCCAGACTAAACACATCACAGCGAAATTTGTATCCGCGTTACATATGGACGGACTTCTGTGCAGCGTGATGCGTTGAAGCTGTAGCGGTCGTAAGCACAAATACTGAGGGGTTGCGGGAAGCCAAAGCCATTCAAGAGCGCAATAACATGAAAGTAAACAGAAGCTGAAAGAGGTTCGACCGTTTAAGCACAGTCATTTCCACTTTTTCGGTCCAACTCTCATTCCTCTTCAGCATGCGGCTTTTAGTAGTATTTTGGGGGCTTGCCCTCCTTGCAGTGGCTACTCATGCAACATCCGCGCTTACTCCTAGAGCGTCGTCGTCAAGTGAACTTCAACTGAAAACATCTCTAGCCGGCGCACCAGCTATGAAGCTCCATGTCATCTTCAAGCGCAAGAGTATGAAGCTTCACGGGCAATCCGAGTTCGACATCTTCGCCAAGCCGGTCGTGTCAGCCGATGGTTCAAGCGTGCTTTACGATGGCTACGCTGAGTTCAATGAAGGAGTCGACAAGATCAGGTACTCGTTCGTGAATGGCTCCGGGTATTTTTCGACAAATAATAGGAAAGAGCAGAGCACGAAGTGCCTTTCGACGACTGCGATGCCATTCCACGACATCTTGCCAGCGTTAAACGATGCGACGCCCATTCCAAGGGCGTCCATAGACGACGAAAGTATCGCGTGTGTGAGCGGCCACCTCTTCAAGACAACATTCGCTGGAACTGACCTCGCTATTTGCTCATTGGGCGAGTCTGGTTTCACGGCGTACAGCAGCGATTTTGAGATCAACATGGAATACTTGGCGAGTTCTGTTGAAGTTGAAATTCCAGTGTTGGGCGGTAAAGTGTCCTGTGGTATCGTTGCAAGGGCCACATCGGTGACTCCGACTACGTTGGCGTTGCTAACGGGGAGTACCATCCCTACGAGTTCTTCCAGAAACCTCAAGGCAGAAGAGCACATGGCGATGGAAGCTTCGTCATGTGGGTGCAAGTCGGCGCCTCGCCCGTGCGTCTTCTTCCACGGCATTGGCAGTCGAAATGAGCTGGAAGAGCTGCAAGACACGCCCAAGAAGGCCAACGGCAGAATGGGCAACATGAACGACCACGCGCCTTGCTGCACCGAGGTCAAGTACGCCATCTTGAGCACCACCGACTACAGTTGGACCGACGACTCGCTTCAACAGAAATTCTGCGATCGGGCGCTCAGGTTGAGCGCCACTAGTGACACGGATCTCGGGATGATTAAGGACACAGTTGTCGTGACGCACTCGATGGCTGGCATGGCCATGTCCATGGCGCTTGCAACGGGCAAGTGCAGCTTCGGCGAAGGCGCGTCTTGGGTGGCACTGAGCTCGCCCGTGTTGGGCAGCATGGCAGCCGACCACCTCCAAGACTTTTGCACTGGCGAGAAGAGTGACTTTGCGACGGATGTGCTGGAAATCATTGGGAAATGCCCCATGCCTGCCTCGCGTGAGTCACTCGTGTACTACAAGGGCAAATACGCGTCCAAGGAGCTGAACGCGGCCTATGAGCTAGCCCAAGAAGCCTACAAAGGCAACGTAAGCGCTGCCATGTGCAGTGACAACCCTCATGGCATTTTCTCCGTGTATCAAGCGATTATGCTGATCAGCGCCAAGATTGTTCCACACAAGTCTCCAGAGAACGACGGGCTTGTTGAGTTCAAGAGTTGTGCGGTGGGTCTCGACTAAGCGAAGTTTGGCAAGAGTTACAAGGACAAATTCTACAGACCGGAGCTCAATCACGCCGACACGGTGTTTTTGACTGGAGATGGATACTTCAAGGACTCGCAGAAGCCTGTAAAGTGGTTTGAGTGTCTGCTGTAGAATTTCGGTAGCTGCAGAGAAATTTGGGCTGGTAGACTATCAGACCTGTTCATATACACATGCAACATTATGTTCTTGCTGGGCTTCACGAATCTAACTTTTTTTCTGGTAAGTGGGATACTAGTGCAACCGAGTAATTAACGCATTCTGCCCCACCAATTCTAAGAACCTAGCGAAATGACAAATCGTGATGGCTTAATCTACAAAGGGGCATACATGTAGCAAAGCGCGCAGTGCTAGGTAGACTTCCTCACAATAAGTTTTTTTAACTTTGCTAAAAGCAAGGCCGAAATATGGTAAATAAATACACGGGCGGGTATTGAAAGAAATATCAGCAGCAAAACACCAAAATGCCTGAGATTCTACGAAATGGATTTGTTTGATGTGTACGTTACCCCAGACGCATCGTACACTAGACTAAGCATATGCCACCTGCGGCTTTCTTCTTGCACAGCGGGTCGAACTGAAAAGGCCCCACAATAGCAACTTGCATAAATAAATTGAATATTACCTCGATAACAACATCTTCTAGTATGGCCATTAGTAATGCAGTGGTTGATGCTGGTGCATTCTACTCGGCAGGCATTTTTCCCATTCACGTACCCGAGAGATAACTTCCCAGGGTGAATACGATACACGGTCCTTACGATTTTTGTACGGTTCTTACGAAACTACGTTATCTTTGATTCGTAGTTTTACTGATACGAATCGCGCTATACTAGCAAGCCAGACCACTCATCACGCGGGGTGTGCGTACAGGTAGTCACTCGTGGTTGACAGTGAACTCTAGAATGTGAAGGAGCCCTTCGCTACCTCGACCGTCACTTCTTGTTTGTCCAGCGACCGATCAGCCCTGTTCTTTCCAAAAGCATTATGCAGACTTGGATCGGACTATTAGTGACGCTTGTCACTTTAGCAGCGGCTACTACGGCAGCCTCCCCATTATCAACTCACCGTCGACAGCCGGAGTCCTCCGCCGACTTCCCTTCGTTGAAACTTCATGTCACGCTCAAGCGCAAAAATTTCGATTTCCACGGACATTCCGAATATGACGTCTACGCAATTCCCGTCGTCTCGAAGGATGGAACCAGCCTGCGCTATGACGGTTACACCACGCTTGTCGAAGATGACGTGCAGTTCACGTACACATTCGTGGGTGGCGCTAGCTACCTGGCCGTTAAGCCGGTCGGTCTCCACACTGAAGCAGTGCAGTGTCTTCGGGCGGGAGCGCTCGTTTTTGACTCGGTATTGCCTGCGCTGAACGACGCGGTGCCGATTCCCAGCGCTTCGATAGGCCGCAAAAGTGTCGAGTGCGCGAGTGTCAACCTGTTCAAGACCTCGTATCACGACGCCACCTTCGTAGTCTGCGCTTCGGGTTCGTCCGGATTCACCGCTACGGGCATCGACTTGACAATTGACGTGAAGTACCTGGAGAATCCCGTGAACATCTCGGTGCCCAAGCTCACCGATGGGCCATCAACATGTGATGGTCTAGCTACGTTGCCTACAGAAGTGACGCCGACGACACGTGCGATACTCACTGGCAGCTCACTTCCCACAACTTCGTCACGGAGCTTGAAAGCGACGTGGCTACTGGGGCCATTGCAGACACGATCATTATGACGCACTCGATGGGCAGCCTAGTCATGGGGACAGCGCTCGCTACCGGCAAGTGTAGATTCGCCGAGAGCACCTCATGGGTCAGTATGAGCGCGCCGATGATGGGGAGTATGGCCATCCAAGACCTCTGCGGTGACGGATACTCAAAGTTGTGGCGGGGTTGATGGATCTACTGGGTCAATGTCCTGCTTCCATCGCGAAAAAGTCCATTGGTTACCAGAACGAGAAGTACAGCACGCCAGAAATGAATGCTGCATACACGGCGGCCCAAGAAGCCTATCGTGGGAACGTGACCGCAGCACTTTGCAGTACGAGCTACCACGGCGTCTTCTCCAAGTATTCGTTTTCTAGCCTAATTGGGGGCAAGATGATTCCGCACAAGTCGAAACAAAACGACACGCTTGTCGAGTTCCAGGGTTGTTTGGGCGGCCTCGACCCCAATCTGTTTGGCGACAGCTACGTCGATCGCTTCTACGCGGCCAAGCTGAATCATGCAGACGACGGGTTTTTCAAAGACTCCCAGAAACCGTTTAAGTGGTTCGAGTGTCTGCTCTAGTCTAATACAGACGGGCTCAGTTGTTTTCTTTTTCCTACAAATTCCAGAGCATGAAATAGATACAGTATTACTTCAGAAGCTTACCCCCCCCCCCCCCCCCCCCCCTGATAGATCTTCTTCAGAAGTACGGTGTAGTGCCTTGTATCACATTTGTACCAACACTAAAACGATCCAGCGTAGGCTTATCGATTTCTTAAAAGAAATCGATAAGCCTAAGCTGGTATCAAAATACATCGATTCCTTTTAAAAAAAAAAGTCTACCATTCCAAGCGCACCAAAAGACAACGAAAGTATCGAGTTTGCGAGAGGCAACCTCTTCAAGGCAACATTCGCCGGAACTGACTTCGATCATGGCGCTCGCCACTGGCAAATGAAGCTAATAGGTTCTGGTTTGTATCGATCATTTAAAAATGAAAATGCGAGCAATTTGTTTGTCTATTCTCAAGTTTTCTGCTTGTATCTTTCATTTTCAAGGGGTATCGGAGCTTCCCGATGTGCTGTCGCCAAAAACCTCAGCCAGCTTAAAGCAGACATTCGAACCACTTGACCGGCTTGCGGGCGTCTCCGAAATGTCCATCGCCATTCAGAAACGCCGTGTCTGCATGATTCAGCGTGGGCTTGTAGAACTTGCTCGTGTAGGTGGAGCCGAACTTGGCGGCATCGATTCCGACCTGGCAGCTCTGGAACTCGACGAGTCCGTCGTTCTTGGACGACTTGTGCGGGATCAGCTTTCCTGCTAGAATACTCACAGCATGGTACTCGGAGTACAGTCCGGCGTAGTCGTCACTGCACATCGCGGCACTGACATTGCCGGCGTACGCTTTCTGGGCCGCAGCGTACGCCGCATTCAATGCCGCTGGACTGAGCTTGTCGTTCTGGTAGAACGTTGACAGCCGAGACTTGGACGTCGGACACTCCCCAAGAAGTTGCAGCAATTTAGACGCAATACCAGAAAACTTTCCGGTGCAAAAGTTCTGGAGGTAGTCCGAAGCCATACTGCCCTTCATCGGAGGACTCAGCGCCACCCACGAGGTCCCAGCCCCAAACTTGCACTTGCCGGTCGAAAGCGCGCCGGCCATGACCAACCCAGCCATTGAATGCGTCACAATGATTGTATCGTCGATCGTCTTGGAGCTCACATTGCTAGTTTTACTCATGGAAAGCGAGTGTGTACAGTACTTTTGCTGCAGTGCATCGTTCGTCCAGCCGTAGTCATTAGTATTCAGCACGGCGTACTTGATGGACGAGCAGCAAGGAGCGTGGCCGCTAATGCTGCCGAGCTTCCCCGACACCAGCTTGGGCGTGTCCTGCAGCTGCGGCTCCTCGCGTTTGTTGCCCAAGCCATGGAAGAAAATACACGGACGGGGCTTCGACTTGCACGCGCAGGTCGACGCAGCCATCGCCATGTGCGACGCTTGCTCCAAACTTCTCGTCTTGGGAGCGGTAGACGTCACTGGGAACGGCTTGTCCACTTTGGGGCAGGACTTGGCCGTCTCACTCAAAGTCGGCGTCGGTACCTTCACGGGGGTGTTCAAATACTCCACTTCAACCTTCAAGTCGCTGCTGTAGGCGGTAAACCCAGACGTCCCAGACACACAAAGAGCGTAGTCTGTGCCACCGAACGAAGTCTGGAGCAGCTTCCCGTCGGTACATTCGATGCTGTCGTCGCCAATTGACGCACTCGGAATCGGAGTCGCATCGTTCAGCGACTGCATGAGAGCGTTGACTGGTACGGGACCTGACGACAGACACCGATCCGACTGCTCTCCGGTAGAACCGGAGCCTTTTGTCTCCAAATACCACGCACCATTAATAAGCGAGTAGGTAAACTCCACGCCATTCTCGACGAACGTTGTGTAGCCATCGTACAGCACGGTGGACTGGTCGCTCGACAGCACTGGGACAGCGAACGTGTCGAACTCAGACTGTCCGTGGGTGGCCGTCGACTTGCGCTTGGCCGAAGTGCGGATTCTGACGGAAGGTAACGAAGTCGAGGCTTGATTTTGGTCAGCCGTGACGCCCAGCAGTGAAACCAAGGCAAGGGCCCCGACAGCAGCTACGCCCTTCATGCTTGGATCGACGTGTTTCCGACGCGCTGGATAAGCAGAAGTGGGATTGTGGTTGTCTTCGTTTGCGAACAATGCAGCGGCGTCTTGAGGATGTGCTTTCCGACGAACATACGAGGTGGGCTTGACATCTGGGAACCCGATCCATGGCTGGACTAAGTTACATGTATTATTATAAACTGTGTACTCGTACGCAGTTGTTGAACAAGCCAGTATTGTTATGGTTTCCGCACCTGGTCTTGAACGGCATGTAGTGATCAAGCGCTTTGCCTCTCGTGTTCTCTCTCAGTCAACGCACTCTCAGCTTTGATGATACGACGAAGTACCATTTTTCAGATATGGTACATACTTGATTTACAGTAGCGATTATCGTCGACTTGTCTAGGAATCTCAGTTTGACACTGCCAAGACCGTACAGTACACATCAATCTATCGACGATTACTGTCGATTACTGTGGCTGGAGCTCCGTATATTTTCGATTGCTCGAGGGCTAAGTGCAACTTCCTACACTTAGCCCTCGAGCAATCGAAAATATGACTTTAAGTAAACAAACTCTTTAAAAAGAGTTTGTTTAGTTATGGGGCGTCATATAAACCTTATTAAAATGGAAATACGTAGAATACGTAGAAACTGGACGCATGGAAGTAAATATGCCTGGCTTGTACTTTGAGTTGGCAGATCCGACTTTTGTCCATATTGACTTCTGAAGCACTCGTTGTTCAATGGGCGGCAATCATAGCGATGTTGCACCCAACCTGTCTAGCGATAGACATTGATGTCGTCGATTCTTCGATATTCATGTGATCCTTGCGCAGAAGTACTGGATTCTGTTGTCTAACGTCTATAGTTGTATTCAAGTACAGTATAGTAAAAAAAATCTCATAAATTCCCGGGAGGAGGGGGGTTCTTGCATTTGGTTTATTTTTTTCTGGCCGTAATCTTTACAGATTTTGCTTCAAGCACTCAAACTACTTCAACGACTTCCTCGAATTCTTAAACAGTACGTCGCCGTTTAAGAACACTGTGTCAGCACGGTTCAACTTCGTTGTATAGAACTTTTTTCCAACACTCACTTCAAAGAAAACTTTGTTGTGTTTGACCACGTGATCGAAAAGCCGAATGGCTTCCGATTTAGCCTTGGTACCTCATTGACGTCACAGGCGAGCCGAAAACCCAACCGAATTCTCGTAAGTATTGCTAAAGCTTTTAGGCTCAATTCCCCTCGCGCAGGTCTGATACTCCACCAAGCCGCCATTTTGTGACGACTTGTGTGGAACAATCTTTTTATCTACGATCATGATCGGTCGGTAAGAGGACAGAGGCACACATAGCTGTCGCTGCACAGCGCAGCATCCACCTCCCCTCTGTATGTGCTTCCTGAGCAGCAGCATACGCTGCATTCAACTTCTTAGACGCGTACTTCTTTATCTCGTACATTAGTGACTGTCTAGAAACTGGCTTTGGGCATTGATGAAAGAAGACCAACAACGACGACGTCGACGATGGGCGCTGCAACTCGGCCGACACTGGCAGCTCGACCGACCGCAGGACACAAGGACCGCGTCGACATAATCGCCGCCGCATCAACGGCGCACTGCATAATCAGCGCTAGTTGTTGGTGCTGCGGAGCTGGAGGGCACTGCCACAGGGCACGCCCTTCTTGTAAGGCACGGAGTGCTAGGACGTTTTGTCTAGTTGTTAAATGAACGCACTTCGCCCGCAACCTCATAGAAGCGAGCGCCAGAGAATGTCGTCATGACCAGGCTTCCGCACGAGTTTATTTAGCGCTGGGAGGATGGCGTGGAATTGCAACGTGCCGAAACCCGGACGGTTTCCGAGTTGGTAGCCGTTCCCTTGGTCACTACTGAGCCATCTCCATGCGACAACTGTGGCCACTAGGGGTGGAAGGTGGACCATTGTGCCTTAGACTGGGTGTCCCGAAGCTTTCGCTCAACCTGCTGTATGGATGTCCTGGAGCCCAGGATGGGGAGGCCACCACTATAGGATAGCACTGTTGTGTCGTCTCGCAGATCACTTGCATCCTTCTTATCTTTAGGGACACGATAAAGTTGAACCGCGACTGCAGCGAGTATAATAGCTCGCACTCATTTAGTTAAATGCCCTAGCTTACAATAGGATAAACTCGGAGACGTGCTGAGGTTCATGCGCTTTGGGGGCATGCAGCTTCGGTAGCCGCTGTAACTTGATGCAGCGCAGATGGGCCTGAAGCTTTGGTTGGAAGTTGTCAAGCGCCTCGCTCAGCGTCTCGATATCATCCGGACCCAGCTCCACGTTGCCGCTGAGCAGTAGCTCCTCGAGTGTGGAATTTCCGGGTGCGAACTGTACGCCGTCAATCATTTCTAGCGCGGGCAATCCGAGTTGGGCGATGACAGTCGCACGGTCGATTTTCTTCTTGGCCTTCTTGGCTTGGTCCATCTGTAAAGAACAGAAGCATTAGCTCCATGAAACAAGCAATGTGAGATCAATAATACTTTATACCTGAGCTTGGATCTGAATTTCTGCAGCGTATAGTTCGGACAGGAGTTCCGGTGGCGCTGCGTACTTTGTCAGCCCGTCCACGAGAAACTTCGCTCTAAGTAAGAAATAAAATGTGAGTGAAATAGTCACAACGCGAAGTTCATTTCATCATGAACGTACCCCCATCCGGAGATTTTGTTGTTAGCGAGGGAAAGCGTCTTGAGCGTCGTGTTGAACGGTAGAGCATGCGCGAAGGCACGCGCTCCAGCATCTCCAATCGAATTTTGAAACAGGTTCAAAGCTTCGAGCGTCTTGTTCTTCCGGACTGCTTTCGCGAGCGCCACAGCTCCGCGTGAGGTGATACCATTAGCACGGAGCGACAGGAACACCAGGGCAGATCCCTCGGTCAGCAGTTGGGCGAATATCTCCGACGCGTCCTCCTCTCCTCCTGCTTGTAGCTCTTGTTGCATACTGAGCTCACGCTTTTGGGCCTCGCTCAACTCTTTCTCCTGGTCACCAGCGTGTGGGGTGCTGTGGTGCTGTTTACTTGTCGCTCCGGCTGACGGTGGTCTAGAAGCGGTTCTTGGGGCTGAAGGAGGTCGAGAAGCTGCAGGTTGAGAAGGACTTGAATTAGACGCAGCATCTGCAACTTTAGTCTCCCCAGCGGCTGCAACATGAAGAGGATTCCATTCCAGCTGGAGAGCAGTCACGTGTGTCTTCGGAATCGTCGAGCACAGTAGCCTTAGCTGCTCCTTGTTTAGCCCGACATTAAAGAGACTGTCACCATACCAGCACTACAAGTCAGACGATTAATCTCAACCAGGCAGCGTATAGATTCACTAGCGTACCAGACCGAGCGAACCTTCATTGAGAGCGGGAGGGCGTAGCACAGTCCGCAGCAGTTCCCGTCATCAAGCTGCCAGTGTTTGATCGAGAGCTGCTCCACTTCACTCACATCGTAGATGTTGCTGCTGGCCGAAGCCTCACTGGACGCGGCACCTTGGCGCTCCTCTTCATCGGGATGCAACGGAATAAGTTGCGGATGAGGGATCAAGTTGCGCAGCGTACAATACGCCAGCAAGTCTCGACGGAAGACGTGGGCAGGCGGCAACGCAGCGATTGCTTTCGTCACGGCATCGTTATCCGCAGGAACTTGGCGCGCTGCGTTGGCTTCGGGAGACCACACGCCTCTAGGGAGAGTTCCGGGGCGAGCAACCATTTTTCTTGAAGAAGACACCGATAGAGACCGACTGCGCTGCACAAGCAAAAAAAGAGTAACGGGGGCCTAACTATACTTGGGAATAGCTCCCCACCTGACCAGCGCCGTATGCGAAGATGCCTGCAACAAGAGCATAGATATTTATTTAGTCAAAAAATTGTACGTTCCTCCCCGTCGGGCACCTTGGTCTGCAGCAGGTATCGATACCCTGCTCTAAGTGGCGGGGTTGTGTATGTGGGAGCAAGTCTTGCACTTCTTGGAGAAAGCTTTGGCGACGAACTGGTCGCACCGACACGAGCTGCAGCGTCCTTGCGGGGTAGTAGCCGTCGATGGACGTCGTTGGGATCCTCCAGAAGCCTCGAATTGAGCGATCCCGTCCATGGCCTGGTCAATGGCGTCGTATAAACACTGGGCAGCACGCGGATGTGGGACGGCTCCACTCAAAATCTCTTCGGGCGTGAGCTTCTGGCCGTAGAAATTACTGTTCATCTCTGTTCGGGCCGTAATGACAGCACCGTGGAGCGAGATGCCGGCGAAAAGCCCACGACTGTGGGAGTAGCTGTAGTTGGCGTTGAATCCCCCTCGGCTAGCAGCAGCTTGGGCTACTGCATCACGTCCGTAGGGTCCGACAGCCACGCTCAACCCGCCACCAACGTTCACCTGAGTACGGTGGAAAACCTTGACGGCTTTCTTGGAGCCCATGATGATCATAAACTCGATAAGCTCGCCACCTCCCTCAAGTCCACCGCCTATACCGGCCGTGCCAATGGCAGACGGCGCCGACCACGAGCCATCGTCGAGCTTGGCGATCACGATACCTGTCCCCATTTTGGCTGTGATAAGCAACCCTGCCTTGATAACCGTCAGGAACGCGATACCTTGAGCTCGCTTGAGGAAATTGACGGGGATGTAGCGGTCGCTGTCAGCCCCAAAGTCCGGTCGGAAAAAGTTGCCGAGGATGTCGGCAGCCGAGCGGCACGCGCTCTCCAGCGATCGGCTGTACGGCAGATGCAGTCGCGTCTTGGCTTCGTGCGGGTTCTCCTTGTGGCAGTTCGCGTACTGCGAGTTGAGTCCGTCCTGGAAGCACTGCAAGATCGGCGCGCAGATGGTGCACACGCGCTGCGGGTGCGCCGGGTCGTACTTCTTCTTCATGCTCTCGCTCGCCACCTGGTCGGGCGAGATCAGCATCCTCGCTGGAGAGCACGAGTGGCACACACTGGCGCCGCACTTCCTGCAGTGGTGTCTGCGCCGCTTGATATCGAACACTTCGCTGCAGATGGCGCACCTGGGGGTGTCTGCATGTCGCGTCATGGCGAGTCTCGAGGCCGACGCCGCTGGGACCATCTCCCCACTGTTATTACTGGACGTGTCGCTCTCGATGCTATCTCGTCGAATGAGCTCCGACGCCGAGTACGGTCTCCTGTCGCCCGACGGTCTCATTGGAACCGGCAGCGGCGGGTTCTCCACCCTCCCCGAAGTGGACAAGGGTCGTCGTGGGTGTGTAGAAGCTCTAGCCCCCACTGTGACGACAGCATTGGACCCACCCGCGCGCTTGTGTTTAACGTGAACCTTAACCAGCTTCTTCCTCTTCTTGTCGTCCGGGATGAGTCTGGCCAGCTGCGGCAGCATGTGCTCCAGCATGAGCTCGCTGCCGAAGTAGACGCCCAGGCGCTCGTAGAAGACCCGCGCGCGCAGCTCGCCCTGGCCGTACTGCTTGCAGTCCGCCTTGAAGGCCACCACCACCTCGTCGTGGTCTTTGTTGGCGCCGCGCACGGCCGCCAGCATCCGCTTGTAGATGGCGGCGGCCTCGTCCCCCGACGCCGCGGGCGGCACTT
>JAIKVE010000959.1:0-14744 GCA_024679115.1 Phytophthora pistaciae
CGCACGGCGAGACGGCCACCGTCGGCGTGTGGATCGGCGCCGGCTCGCGCTACGAGACCGCGCAGGACAACGGCGCTGCCCACTTCCTGGAGCACATGGCCTTCAAGGGCACGAGCAAGCGCACGCAGCAGCAGCTGGAGCTCGAGATCGAGAACATGGGCGGCCACCTCAACGCCTACACGAGCCGCGAGCAGACGGTGTACTACGCCAAGGTGTTCAAGAAGGACGTGCCCCGCGCCATGGACATCCTCAGTGACATCCTGCAGAACTCCAAGCTGGACGAGGCCGCCATCGAGCGCGAGCGCGACGTCATCCTCCGCGAGATGGAGGAGGTCAACAAGCAGCAGGAGGAGGTCGTCTTTGACCGTCTGCACGAGACCGCCTTCATGGGCAACGGCCTCGGCCGCACCATCCTCGGCCCCATTGAGAACGTACGTTGTTGTGGAGAAAGTTTAGCGGACAGAGGTGCCTCGAAGGCGAGTTCTCATTGACCGATCCACTAACCGACTGATGCTTTTGTTGCTGCTGCTACTACTACTTCAGATTCGCAACCTCAAGAAGTCGGACCTGCAGGACTACATCGCCACGCACTACACTGCCCCGCGCATGGTGATTGCCGGTGCCGGTGCCGTGGACCACTCGCAGCTGGTGGAGCTGGCCCAGAAGTCGTTCGGCGACCTGCCCACGACCCCCGCTGTGGCCCCCACGCTCGAGCCCGTGCGCTTTGTCGGCTCGGACGTTCGTGTCAAGGACGACAGCATGCCTCTGGCCCACATGGCTATTGCCTTCGAGGGCTTCAGCTGGACCAGCGAGCACTCGTTCCCTCTGCTCATCATGCAGACGCTTCTCGGAAGCTGGGACCGCACCTCTGGCGCCGGCATGAACATGTCCTCGAAGCTGGGCCAGGTGGTTGCTGAGAAGGAGCTCGCGCACTCGTACATGTCGTTCAACACGTGCTACCAGGACACGGGTCTGTTCGGCGTGTACGCTGTGGCGGACAAGTACAAGCTCAACGACCTGACGTGGTACACTATGGAGGCGCTGGTGCGCCTTGTGCACAAGACCACTGACGAGGAGGTTGAGCGCGCCAAGACGCAGCTGAAGGCCAACATGCTGATGCAGCTGGACGGCTCGTCGCCCATCTGCGAGGACATCGGTCGCCAGATGCTGACGTACGGCCGCCGCATGACCCCCGCCGAGATCTTCGCGCGCATCGACGCCGTGGACGCCGCCGCTGTCCGCAAGACGGCTGACGAGGTCATCAACGACAAGGAGCACGCCCTGGCTGCCACTGGCCCTATCCACGAGCTGCCGGACTACAACTTCATCCGTCGTCGCTCGTACTGGCTGCGATACTAAGCGGGTCGTGTCGCCCCTACACCCCAACGTTGTCAAGAAGGGAGGCTGAGGCATAGAGGCTGAAAAGACATAAGCAGAGTTGAGTTTTCTGTAGGGAAAGCGGACGGGCCGGACGCCACTTTGCCACAGGGGAAAAACACGAACGAATGGAAAGCAAAAAATGAATCGACTACATAACGCGGTGCGTTCATGTCATCCCATGTTACCCTGCCACCCCGACCGGGTCACGCCGTGTGCCAAGACTGATGTCGATGGTAAATGGCTGAGTTTGATGCCGTGAGCCTGACGTGGTGAACATTTTCCCAAAATCTGCGATTCGTGCGCGAGTTGAAGTAGTACCAAGCCCCAAATCCTATGTCAAAAACCTTTTCAAGGTGACCAAGCCGGAGGTCTTTCAAGAAAAGTCGCTGAGCTCGTTGGCGGTACATTGTCTGGATGGTCTTCGCAGCAGCATCTAACACGGGATCATTGATTGTTGCGCAGTTTAATGGATCAGGTGCTTGCTTCGGCTGGGCGTCAAGCAGGCAGTGGCAACGGTGCAGTAACCTTGGGGCTTCCCAATGACTCAACCGCGTGGTGCGGTTGTAGTAGAAATATTGGTTGGTGCCAGGATCCAATACGCGTTGATACGTCAGAGACAGTAGATCAGTGAGACGACGACGTGCCCGAAAAGCTCGGAAGAAACACTGGATCGCAAGTACTGCTGACGCAATGTTCATCTTCAGCGGTGAAGTGGTCGTGATTTCTTTCGTTTGCCGACTTGCATCAAGCGCTGACGATAACAGCTCGTCTTCACCGTTATCAGGGTGCTTCGTGACGCACTCGTTTTGCTCGGGGCCGCCTTGAATGGAAAGCTGAGTCGAACTAGGCTTACCCCCTAGCTCTGCGATTCGCTCTCGTACCTGCACAAGTTTCTCGGTGTTCATTTTGATTTTACGGTCCAATGCTCGGAGCTTGTAATGGATCTGGCTTTGAGGGGAGTCACTGCCACCAGGATACGATGCGAGAGTTTCGCGCGGTGCTCGCTGCCGGAGAAAAGAAGCACAGCGCTCATCAGAATCAATTTCCGCAAGAAGTATCGTTTCGGTTGCTTCAAACGTAGCGAGACTGCATGTAGTATTGATGCTCGACACACGTCGCTGTAAGTGAGGCCCAAACTCCAACGTATCTCCTTGTGGTCTTAGAGTCCCATTCCACGTCTTGCGCGCCCGCAGCGGTGAACGTAGCTTTTGCGGTGAGGGTATGTTGGGTTTCATCACCAACTGGGGGAGCATCATCTCGTCATAGGCGTCGACCGTGCAAGTCCATCGTTTCAAAGTGTTTTGATTTTGGCTTTCTCCCACGGCACGAGCCTTTTGCGATAAATGAGCTGTTTGGTTATCGCTTTCGCCAGTGTTGCTCCAGTGCAGCACAGGAAGTGCTACACGCTCGATACTCTGGTGACTTGTCATACCAATATCTTTGCTAGCATCAGGTCGCAACGTCGTCCGTGTGCCGAGCCACGATTTCATCGTAACGCTGGAAACTACACTTTCGAGCGAAGGCAGTCCTGATCCCATGATTCGGAGAAACTCGCCATTTTTAGTCGTCGGCCAGAGCAGCTCATAACCGCGCAGGAGCTACTTGCATAAGCTCCAAATAGTTTCTTACTGCGCACGCCTTGGTAAGAACAACCGCATTCCTGAACTGGTGCTGCTATGGCCGTGGACGAGTTTGGTCGTAAGCACTACGTCGTGGAAGCTCCTGCTGGTCGGCTAGGCATCGTGCTCCTTGAAAATGAACGAGGCTTTGTTATTGTTCAAGGGTTTGGAGACATTCCGGCGGATCAAGCCCCCTCAACTGAGGGCGACAAACGCCGGCTATCGACGATGCGCCAAGTAGTTCGTTCAGGAGATCGGCTGGTTGCAATTGATGGCGACGAAGTTGTTCATTCTAGTCTGTCAGAAGTCACCACTCGTCTGGGGAAGCTTTCGGCAAAGAAGCGGGAGCTGAAGTTCGCACGGTATCACCAACCACAAAGATCGACCAAAAGCTACGACCCAGAAAAAATGGTTTTGGTTCGCGCTCCTCGCGGTCCTCTCGGCTTGATTCTCAGCGACGTCTTGCAGTACGGTGCAGTCATTGAAGGGTTCCAGGAGCTTCCAGATGGATCGGAAAGCCATTTCAAGAAGTGCCGCAATGTTCACCGTGGGTGCCAGATCGTCGATATCAACGGTGTAGACGTATCCGGGCTGTCGCGAGAAGAAACCACGAAGGTGTTGGCAGAAATGAGAGAGCAAGACAAAGAGATCAGTCTGTACCGCATGACGCCAAGTACCTGCTCTCGATTCTCACAACTCACGGTCTTAACGGAAGATGTGGGCGTCAAGTTCATCGAAACCGAGAATTACCGCTGTGTGGTGGCTGCAGCTGCTGGGCCCGACATCGCGGAAGGTGATATCTTAATCGGTATCAACAGCACCGACATCACGAGCTTGAGTCGAGCTACTGCCGTGGACTTGCTGAATCAAGCGCCACGCCCACAAATGCTTACTTTTTACCACCCCGAGCCAGCAATTCTGCCGGAATGTCATGCAGTACTGATTGAGGCGGGGCCATCCGGACTGAATCTAGACAGCAGCGACGCTGCTCATGCCAGGATTACGGGGTTTACTACACCAGAAGATGCTGATCGCCCAACATACAAGAACTTGAGTGATTTTATCCCAGGCAGCTACATCATCGGAATCAACGGGCTCGACGTGTACCAGCATTCGCTCGCAGATATCTCCAAGCTGTTTTCAAAATTAAGGGATACTTCCAAGCAGATCGTGGTGGGAAACGCGAGTTTGATGAGACGTCTAGAACAAACCGGGTCGGGAACAGCTATCAACGTACCCCCTGGACCGTTGGGGATTATATTCGATGGAGACCATGCTGATGTGGCCCGTGTGGCTGGATTCAAGCCGATGAAAGATGGAAATCCGGGGATTGTCGAGCAAAGCGGCCAAATTCCAGTTGGATCGAGGCTGCAAATGATCAACAAGATGAACGTGACGTGCTTGACTCTGAACCAGACTGTCGGTTTGCTGCAGAAACTGTCCGCCGTGCCAAAAGAGCTCGTGTTCCTCACGCGAAGTGAAGCCAGCAAGTGCAATTTTCGCACTATAAGCATTCGAGTCCCGCCTGGCCCTTTAGGCATCGATTTGCGTACAACCACGTCCAACACGGCGGTTGTTGATCGTGTCAATGAGGATTCTGCGCGTGGCCCCACGCACATTTTCAACCACGGTGGTGTTGTCAGTGGATCCGAAATACTTGCCATCGACGGCTTCGACGTCAGTTCACTGGAGATCTCAGAACTTAGCCAACTGCTGCGATTGTTTGCACCCCACGAGAAGATTATAACCTTTGGCACGACGACTGACGGGTATGCTGCCATGTTAAACCCTGCACGCAAGCCAGCTCTGAAGAGCTTTCTCGTCTCGAAGTCTCCTATGGGAATAGAGTTTGATAGCTCTCTCGAACATGCTGCTTGCACCAAGAATGTGGCCACGAGTGATTCCCACGAAGAGATCCCGGTTGGCAGTCGCCTCATCGCTATTGACAACATCGACATCAGAGCGCTGTCCTTGAACGAGGTCGTCGATGTTTTAAAATGCCTTTCTGGGCTCCAGAAGACCCTCACGTTTGACACTGAACATCACCACCAGAGCACACCAGCATCCCCCACGACGTCCGCTCCCAGCTCACCAACCATTTTGAAGAAGATATTGAAGGGAACTTCGTCCGTCGACGCGAATTCCGCAGAATCGCCACAGAAACCTTCTTCCTCGACTTCACCCAATGCTTCCCACACGAAATCAACAGTTCGGTTTGCCGAAGTGGAGGTTTCGCACGAAACCCCAGAGCACCAAACTCAAGTAAGTATCTGGATGCCGACGCCGACAAACACCATAGAGATCAAAATCTAAACTTTGTTTGACATAACAGGCATCGCACTCGCGCCCGCCGCCTTTGAAGATAGACCCTCCTACAGCGCCGCTCTCCATTAGATCCGCCGAAGCGACCAATTCTGCGACCGAAGAGGGATCACCCAACGGGAAGCAACAACCGTCCTTGAACTCGCCAAAGACGCAATTCCTGATCAGTATGGTAAGTCGACTTAGTCCATTGCCCCATCGGATTCCGACCCCCACGATTTAACACCATCTTGTCAGACCTCGTGGTCAGGCTCCCGTGAATCGAGCCGCTTGGTGGTCGACAAGTCCGAGAAGTGTCTACATATCATGCCACTGAATCCCTCCTCTCCACGCTCAGCCAAGACGGAGGTCATTGCTTTTGCCGACATTAAGACCCTGGATACTGGGAAGGCCAGTCCTCCCCCGTCGCCGTCCAAGAGGGGTCTGTTCCGCTCGCTTTCATCAAAGAAGGACATGACGGAGCACTACCCCGTGAACATCTCGGCCGAAGAAGCCGGCAATGGCAATGGCAAGAAGAAGACCAAAGTCTGGGAGTTCGACATGCTCTCCAGCGCCGAGCGCGACGAGCTTGAAGCGATTCTCTTGCACTGATAGTCGAAAGCCATTTCGAATTTCTATAGCCTCGATATACTGACTAGTAGCTCATAAATCCTGATACAAATATTGCGCGTTCTAGTCGAACTTTCCGAAGTCGATTGATTGAATCGACCGAGCCAAATCGCCAGCAAACCTCCCGAGATTTTGCTTTGACTTGAGTTTACTATATACGCAATAAAGTACGAAATAAGAAGTCGCTGACGCCGTCTCGGTCGATTCCAAAAAGACTTGAAATTTGTATTCAGCGATTTCAACCCATATGGTAAACCGACCCGAATCGGCAATATTGACCAGAATTCACAATACATATTGGCACGTGTTGCTGCTCCAGACTGGGGAACATGTGACGAGCCTGGAGCTCCAGAACTCCTCCAGACTGAGCTCCAGAGTCTCCAGACTCATCCAGACAAAGACAGCAGGTCAGGCGGACCTTCACCTAGCTAGCCCTAAATGTCGTGTTGCATCCGACTAGCGTATAGCGTATACTGCTGCCAATGGCTGGCTGATAAGAATAGTTTCAAAACGGAGCGCGAGCAGCACGGAGCGGAGCGAACCAGCGTGAGGAGCACGGAGCGGGGCGAACGGAGCGGATTGCAGGAAACCGGTTTGCGTCATTGGGCGGCGGCGGCAAGGATTGGATGTGGCGCTCCGGAGAAACTGTTTGACAGCAGCCGAGGAACGCTCCAGCTCCACCTATGTCAAGCCGTGGGCGGCAGTGCATCTAAGCTGATTTCTCTTGCTTGGGTAGTAATTTCGAGGTGGCCTCCTGAACATAGTTGTCAAGGTACTCGCTTTATCGAATTGGGGAGCAGGAGACATTGCGGCTAAAACGTTTGTGTCTTGGACTTATGCATGTCAGGCCTGTGAAGTGAATGACTACGACCAACCCAAAGATGAGCATGGCGGTGAGTGCCCCAGGTGGGGTTCACGCACGGTATAACGCTGCCAAGATCTACCACGAGGCGGAGGAATGACGGCAATTAGGACGAAGAGCTGAACGCCATCGATGACGATCTGGACGACTCGGGAAGGCGTACAGCCTCCAAAATGGCACGCTGTTGTCTAGAGTACAGCTGAGAGCGCCATGGACAACCGGCCGGTACCAGAGATAGCTGGAAATTTAGGAGCACACTGCTGACGGCAATGGTGGCCAGCGGACATGATCTTTGTGAGAGGAACTTGTACATCTGAGACTAGTAGAAGCTGAAAAACTTCATAGGTTTAGAATGCAGTACGAAGTACTTATACGTCCAGCGTGTCTACGATTGGTGCGTCTCATTAGCTGCGCCGAGCTCGTTCGCTGCATACGGAATGTATCGCAGCATTACTCTGACCGAGCACAATTGAACATATACTGCACTGGGGAGTAGGAACGTTTGAGCTCGTAGTTCGTTGAGCTGGCTCCAAGCCACCTCCCAGCACTACTAACCGGAGCGTATACCCTAGCTAGCTCCCCACCCTAAATTCAAAAGCAGGTGTTCCCAGTCTGGAGCAGCAACAACTCTCATACATATTTCACCTGTGATTAGTAACTTTTGTTGCATAGCGCCGCTTGATCAGTTCCAACGTGAGTGGAAGCGGCCGAGACGCCATGGCTGGCGAGTCCGCGTGCGTGTTCGAGGGAGACTCGTCCGGCCAGGACACCCCCGTGGGGTTCCGAGACTCACCAGGCCAATGGTACACCGCCAACCACCGCAAGCGCGCCGCGTTGTCGCAGCTGGAGGGAGAACCGACGCAACGCGATAGCCAGGCAACGCAGGTAGCGACGGAGGTGGCGACGGAAGTGGCGACCCAGCCCGGAGAGGAGGATCATGCACCTTTGTTTGTCGCTGCTACGCCGTCTCAAGAGGATAATGAAGATGCAGATGAGGTGGACGAGGACGAGACCCAGATCCGCATGACCAACTCGGAAGAGCAGGACGGTCAGTAGCAAGCGTTTTAGTTGGAATTGAGTGGCAGAAAGCGACTAACGACGTGATGTGCGGGTGTCTGTTGGTTGCATTGCAGCTCCGAGGCCGGAACGGAAGATTTTCGAGGAGGCTGTGCCGCTGCCAATAGCGTCCATCGCAAGCGAAACGAGCCGATCTTTTGGTGCGATGTGGAACAGTGACGACGATGCAGACTCGGACATGTCGGATGACATGCTCGAGCAAGACGGCTCTATCGGCGGGTTGTCTTCTATCGCCGCATCATTTCAACACAGAGAAGAAAACAAATCAGTTGTGAAGAAGAGGATTTACAAGCCTACACCCTTCCGAGCATCACCAGCTATTTCAACACGGGATGAATCGGACAGCAGCGGCGATGAAACTGAGATTGAAGGCGAGCCTAAGGAAGAATCCCCCTTGAAATCCAAGGCGAGTAAGAACCGAGCAGCTTCTAACGACGAATTGCCATTACGCTTATCCAAGAGTGCAAGCTACACAAAGGCGACTGCAACAGAGTGTCCATCCAAACCAGAAGCGAAGAATATCCGACGTTCTCTGTCGACCCCGGAAAAGGCATCAAAGTCTAGCTTTTCGTCTCGAAGCGTGAAGCGAGATCACAGCGCGACAAGCCCGGACAGTGGCGAGGCAAAGTCGAAGAGATCTCGACAATCTGAGTCCAGCGTGCCCGCGCATGGCTCGGATGAAGGTGCTTTCCAAGAAAAACACGCTACCACAGACGAGATTAATGGCCAAGTCCAGCAGCAGAACAGCAGTAGCTCGGAACCTGTAGAAGATGCCGTGGAAGAAGAAGGAAAACGAGTTGAAGTTGCCATTGCAGAGGTATCTCACTCGACATCGCGACACAAGGCATCCCCATCGAGTCGTGGCCGCAAACGCACAACTAGCAGTCGCTCCGCTACAGACAGCGAGTCGGCGGGGTCGCAAGCGGAATCCGGGGCTGTCCGTGTCATTTTGACGGGGCTGGAGCCGACTGCTGCAATCCGCAAGAAGATCAAGTCGATCGCCGGTGCAGTCTACGAGAGCAACATCGAGAGGGCCACTCATGTCATTGCCCCTCAAAACCAGCTCAAGCGCACGGTGAAACTGCTGTGCGGCATTTCGTGCTGCAGGCATATTCTGGGTGATCGCTGGCTGGACGAGTCGGCGCGGGTGGGTGCGGCAGCCGATGAGCAAGCGAACTGCCTGCGCGACAAGGAGGCGGAAGACAAGTGGCAGTTTGACCTAAGAAGCACCATGTACGACGTGTCCGCAGAGCAACGCCAGCGCCTTTTTGCTGGACACAGCGTGTTTATCACGAACCACAAGTCCGTGCTGCCGCCGGTGAAGGATCTCGTGAAAATTGTCGAGTGCGCCGGAGGCAAAGCGTCGTCGAAAGGGAAGCCGGGGCCAAACGACCTGGTGATCACGAGCGAGGCGGCGATGGCCGTGGCAGCGGTGCGCAAGCAGCTTGCGAGCGCGAATCCGGAGAGGATCTACTCCCCCGAACTGATCCTGAGCGGGATCCTACAGCAGCGTGTTCAACTGGAGCAGCACCGCCTGGAACGCCCTGCGATCGGCAAGACCTGGGCCACCAAGCGCCGAAAGTAACGGCAGGCGATCAGAACGAAACTGCGAGTGTGCGTGTTGGTGGATTGCTTGTTTATTACTACTAATAAATTGGAGTTCTTCATGCAACGGCACTTTCACGAAGTGATGCACGAATGAAATAATTAAGAGCTACTGGTACAGGTGGGAGGCTGGAATGTGCTGGCACGCGCCTACTTGGCGGTCTGGCGGAGACCGATGAGAGCACAGCCCAGCAGCGAGACGACGCACATGGACAGGAGGTTCTGGCGCGCCAGGGTTTCTTCAATCCACTTGTCCAAGCTGCTGCTGCGTCGGCGAGTCAGGCGGCCCAGCGTGACCTCGATGGGGACGTCACAGTAGCACACGGGCGCGTCCTTGGGGCAGAACTCGCGCTCCAGCACCAGGTGCTTGCCACACTGGTCAGCGAACGATAGCGTCTTCTTGGGCTGATCCGAGTAGCTGACCGTGATCATCTTGGTCGCGGACAGCTCGTCCAACCGTGAACCGCGAGTGGTGCCGCCGCAGGAGAAGGCGCTCTCCTTGCGCAGACAGGAGCGCTTGCGCTGCGTGCGAGGTTGCGGTGAAGGGTAGTGGTGGTGGTGGCGGCGGTGGCCGCTGCCGTACGGATACTTTTGGCCTATGGTCATGGGCTGCTGCATCTGCAGTGAGCGCGTGCACGCGTTGGAGCTCAAGCACGAGGAGGTCATCTGTGGCCTAGCTGGCAATTCCGCAAATGAGCTCAAAGAGCTCAAAGTGCAGGAACGAATTGGAATGACATCGACTTGTGGCAAACTCGAAAACATTCGCCAATGAAATTCCTTTACAACTAACCGGGCGCTATGTGTGAGCCAATCAAAACCCTTTACGGCAAACCCTTCAGGAGCCTGGCTATGTGAAAATCCATAGACGAGACCTCGCATGCTCATCGCGAGATGGGCCCCCGTCATCAAATTAGGACACAGAATGGGTGCACAGGCGGAAATGGGTAGCACGTGTTGAAGTGACACAACTTGCGGTGCTACATGTAGCACATGTAGCGACTGAGTACGTCTACAGACACGAAGTATTGTTGAAAAATCCACCAGTTGATCAATACGTGCGTTGACCAACTTGCAACGTACTCCGCTAATTGCAGCCACGCCGTAAAGCCACGTAATGGAGAGCACTACGATTGCACACGGCCCGCCGCGCATTATTCTTCGCTGTATTTTCGATAATATGGCCGCACACGATCTCTAACTCGATGTTTACATCCTGCGTCAGGGTAATGTTGGAGTTCAGAACATTGCAAAAGATCACTGCGAGCGTTGCTAGTGTAATTTCAGCATTAGTTGCGCGCTTGCGTGAGTGTATGACTACGAGTGGCCTCCTCACGTGCGCCTGATTCTTGGCTTCGGCATCCTCACGGTATAGTACTAGCTTAGACGATGTCCAACTAGCACTACTGGGCAGTGGTGCGAGTGTGCTTGAGCCACTCGAGCTCGACTGAGTTGGTGCATCTACGTGTCCGCAACTCCAAATGGGCTCACCAGATTGCCCATTTGTGTGGTGCACCTTGGTGTCGGCGGTACGGGTGATGAAAAAACATGCGGAGCGGGTCGTATCTTTGCCCGACTTGAAGCTCTTCCGCCATACTTTAATCCAGTGCCTCTTGGCGTCACCTGAACACGGGCCATGATGCCCAGCCGAGCGGCAATAATGGCTGCGCCGCGGAGCTGCCTGCTCGCCTTCCGCGCAGGACGCGGCTGTGAGAAGCGGGCACGGCCCCCTACTTGCTGCCCGTGGCGGTGTATCCGCAGTGGTTTTCGGCGATCGCCTCTTCGCGCGACCACCCGTAACCAAGCAGCTTTCGCCGCGTCGAGACCGCTTGTCTCGCGGCCCGAGCTATGTGCCCGGGCGTATCAGGCTGATACTATCAGCTCATACTCTGCTTGGTTGGGAGGCGTCCGCTCTGCGGATGCAGAGCGAGCGCTTGATTCAAGGGAGGCGTTGTTGGATAACGGAGTTGCAGGTGGCGACGCTACCGTAGACTGGAAGGAAGCCTCAGCAAGGAAGCACTACTGTACGTGGCTTGCGCTCGCATGCGAACAAGACAAGATTTTTTTTATAGCTTTGAGTAGGCGGGTCTCCCGCAGCCCGCGCGGTTTTCAGAACACTGCAGCTCGTAAAATTATCTGCAGCATGCGCACCACACGGGGTGTTCGTTTCCCTTTTGCGGCCTGCGGAAGCGCTTGGCTGACGCGCTAGCAGGGCTACATTCGGATACTACTACAACGTAGTATTCATTTATTGATGCCATTGCATGGGATGTCGATTCCGAATCTGAATTATTAGCCATTTAGCTACAGATGCAACGCAGCTCCTGTCGAGCCTCGGGCATTTATCTGCGTCGCCGATTGCCGCCGCCGGGCTGCTCGAGACGGTTCTTGTCAAAGTCGATGTGCTGCTGCAGAATGCCGCTCAAAATGAGCTCGGCTGAGTAGATCCGCTGCGGATTCGCCTGCGTCAGCGCCTTCCGAACCGAGGCCGTACCCAGCGCAGCTTCACTCGTGATCACCACATCGTCGGGGCCGGCGCTGCCTTTGGTTACTGCCGTGCCGCCAGCACACTCCACGATCTTCACCAGGTCCTTCACCGGCGGCAGAACCGACTTGTGGTTGGTGATAAACACCTTGTGACCTGCAAAGAGTTGCCGTCGCTGCTCCGGTGTGAAGTCGTACATGGTCTTGCGCAGGTCGAAGTGCCACTTGGCTTCAGCCTTCGCGTCCTTCAGGCAATGTGCTCGCTCATATATAGGGGCACCCACACGTGCCGACTCGTCCAGCCATCGCACGTCCAGGACGTGGGCGCAGCGCGAGATCCCACACAGCAGCTTCACGGTTCGTTTCAACTGATTCTTGGGGGCGAGGACATGGGTCGCTTTCTCGATGTCTTCTTCATAAGTGGCACCCGAGATAGAATCGACCTTCTTCCGGATGGAAGCGGTGGGCTCGACGCCCGTAAGGATGATCCGCACTTCTTGAGTTTTCTCCTCGACACCGACCTGAACTTCATTGCCGGGTAACTGGGTCGCGTCAGTCTCGCTCATTGATTCATCTGTCGGAATACCCTGGCTTGGTTGAGTTGGTATCAGGTCAGAGTCATTGGGATCGTCCGACTTCCTCATGAGCCACCGCCTCTTCGGAGTTTTCACAGGCGGCGTGGCAACATTGGTGGACTTGCCATCCTTCGCCGCGCTCGATGTCTTCTTCGACGATCTGTCCGATGAACGCCTGGGCCTCTTTTTAGCCGGAAGTGCAGCAGCTTGTTCCTCCTCGACGCAATTTGCTGTAGCACTCTTCTCTAAGTCACCACATTCTTCATCCGTCTTATCACCCGGCTTTGAACTCGAGACAGCCGAGCTAGAAGTAGAGGAAGGTTCCTGCGCTTTCTCCACATGCTCAGATGGGCTTTGGTCGCTGGAAGATGTGGCGAGCTTCCGTTTCTTCCCTGGTTGTTTGCTGCCGTCCCCACGAGCGTGAGCCTCTTCCCCCTCCATCTCTTCTCTCTCCTTTCTCTCTCTTTCTGCCCGCCTTGCCGCGATCTGAGCGCTCTCGACCGCTTTCCACACTTGGTCGAACCAAAAATCGATTCTGGTTCGCTTCTTCGATACAAGCGTGAGGCTGGACGCAGATCCGGGGGAAATGACCAAACTCCACTCCTTGTCTCCTCGTGGTTGCTCACCAATCTCCACCCCAGGCATTTGCGTATCAAGTTGACACAGCAGCGTATGCCCCTTCCATCCATCGAGCTTGAAAACCAACAGCCATTTTGCATAGAATACAATCTCAACCATTTGCCACCGCTCTTCACTGGCCTTTGAGTCGTTCTCAGGTGCTAGCCAGAAAACGCCAGGAAGCTGGTCATCATAAAAGGATACAAACTCTTTTGGCGGCGCGCTCTCTTTTCCAAGCTGTGTGGTGATCTCCTCAGGAACTGGAAGGTCGTCAATCGCTCGTCCTAGGCGAAGTGCATCGCTCCGTGATCCGTTCATCTCTAGAAATCCTCCTATGGCATCAGCCCATCGTTGACTCGTTGCAGCGTCATTCCAAGCAAGCACGCGTGTTGTATCTTGCCTAATCAATGCCAACGCGCGCGCTTCTCCAGTGGACTCGAGCACTGGAACACTGGCTGGAACAAACTCAAGAAACGCGGAATCCTGCTTCAGGTGAAGGCAATGCTTGATCGCGAAAGATGTCCCGGACTCAGTCTCTTGCCGTTGGCTGCAGACAAGTGTTCCATCCTCGAAGCAATGCGCGTACATCCTTTCAGGTTGACTGGCTGCCTCTGCATCCACTCCGCTACCGTTTTGCGCACTCCAGACCGAGAAAAATACTTCTCCATGCAGAAGCAACTTATTGCTGGACAAATCTGTCAGTGCATCAGCTCCGTCACCGTGGAAACACGTCTGCAACGCTATTAACTCGCTCTCTTCACGTGCGTCGGCCTTGGCAATGTGAAGGTAGTGCTTGTTCTCCTGGGCAATGTGCATCAGCTGAGGAGCGTAGTTGAGCTTCTCTTCGCAGCCCGAGTCGCTGTTGTTGCTCATGACCTCATCTCCATCACCTTCGGACAAGGTCTTGCTCAGTGCTTCGACAAATTCCACGAGCTCGTCAAATCGCTTCAACGGACGAGCTACCAGCTTCTCGGCGGTCAGTTGCTGCTTCACCAGGAAATCCTCCAACACAGTTCCGTTCAAATCTTTGTCTTGACTCGCCAACGCTTTCTCTATCGCTGCTTGGGTAGATTCGCCTCTGCAAAATAGCCTTCCGTAGAGGATGCGGAGGACGCTGAGCATGTCCGCCAGAGTTTCTACGAAGCGGCTGCATTTGTCGTCGACCGGACTGACATTTCCACGAGCTCGAGGCTCTGCGAATGGCTTCAACTTGGTGTGGAATAGCACGTGAAGGTACCGGAGCTGCGCTGCAGTCTCAACGAACCGGTCGAAGACTACGCTATCCACGAGAGATCCGTCCCGCGACCGAGTCTCAAACCGCAGCTTCCGCGCCAGCTCCTGCTCGACACTCGCTAGAAACTGGACATATGCGCTTTCCTCCTCCAAGAAGACGCGGAGACCCGCCTGCGCAGCTTCCCACTGCTCTCTCATTCGGACCGATTTGGCCGCGAAGAATGCTCTGATCCAGGAAAATGGCGTAATGTGTTTTATAATGTACCAATATTATGGTACCCGAAAGGCAGGATAGGGATATGTGTAGTATAGTGGTCAGTACCTCACCTTGTGGCGGTGAAATCCCTGGTTCGAATCCGGGCA
>JAIKVE010000961.1:0-14737 GCA_024679115.1 Phytophthora pistaciae
GTGCGACCAGCAGACGCCCTTGGTCTTGGCGCGGTTGGCGCAGTCCGGGACCTTGCACTTGACGGAGCCGCCGTGGCGCCAGCAGCGGCGAGCGTGCTTGGCCCGACTGGTGCAGCCTTCGACCATGCAGTACTTGCTGCCCTTCTTGACGACCGTGCCGTTGGCGAGCACCACCTCAGATTTGCCGGAGACTTTCGTGCTGCCGTTGGACACGCTGACATTCTGGAGACGGCGGCGCTTTGCGATCTTGGACGGGCCCGACGGAGGAGCGAGCACCGGGGCGAACGTCTTGTTGGAAGAGCCTCGCAGCGGCGACGTCCACGGGAACGACGGCAGCATCGCTGGCTTCGCGATGGCCTTCTCGCTCGAGAGGATGAAGTTGAGGGAGCACTTGTTGACCGGCTTGGACAGCTCCGGGGGGTTGACGATCGGCTTGAGGCCGAGCAGCTGCGGCATCTCGACGAAGCTGGGCTGGGACAGAGGGAGGAATGTGCGGAAGGACATCATGGTGGTGATGTAGGGGGTTTGTACTCCTGGGGGAGAGTGGGGAAATTGGGATGTGAGCCGGCTGAGCCCAGGACTGGCGCGTTCACCGAGAGCTTCCTGTCCCTTTGGAAGGTTACCATCACGTTAGTGCCTGTCTTGTGGCCGAACAGGCTCAAGAGGCGTCGCTGAGCACGGAATATTCCACTTGACATGCGTCATCCGTTGCTGGCGGCCTTTTTGCCGACGCCAGGCCTGGGGTGGCGTCAGAGGGTCAGCACCACGGCAACCGCGAGGACCACGCAGGCCGTCCACAGTGCATCGGAGCCACGCTCCACCCGGACACAAGTACGACTACCCCATAGTTTTCTCAAGCTAGGTCTGCCCGATGCGAGCATGGACACGGTCTCTAGAGAGCTTTTATCTCCCCGAGAACATCCCCCTGGCCAGCCAAACGCGTGGGCTGCAACCAACGGAGCGATGGGTGAGCGAGCGCCCCAGAGGAGCCCTTCCTCCCTTTCAGAGGGAGCAGTTTCTGACGCGCCGACTGGTTGCGCTCCTGGACCGTTATCCCCCAAGCAAGCAGGCCAGTCTGCAAGACGATGGCGCAGTTGCAGGGCGGACCAGGAGGCCTGAGGCAAGACGCAGTACGGGCCTGTTGCGGTTTTGCGATTAACTCGGCGCATTGCGCACGAAGGGGCACGAAACTGAACTTGAAGTCGAGTGCAACTGTGGTCGTCCGATTGTTTACGCTGGTGCTGAAGCGACACGTGCAGTGGAGGAACCCCTGCAACTTTGGACTCGCTCGAGATCAAGACAGGTGCACGCCCCCTTTGCCTATGGATTACCACGCTCGTTTCTCTGAGATTACTATCGAGGGCTTGCGCTGTTGAGCTGAGCGCGCAGACTTCACGACCTCTTTTTAGTATGGAAAAGAGAGACGCGAGAGGCGAGTCACTGTTATCCGCGACCCTTTCTGCGCATTACCCTCAATATCTCCAGTCGAAACCCGAAGAATACAGTACTGTAGCGCCCCACTGTCGAGCTGACGCACAAGTCACATAAGTCACATTTCCTACCCATGAGATCTGGTCGCAGTGTTTGCAGGAATGGCTTCGGTATCAGGTGGCGAACATCCGCGCGCGACGGAATAAGTCACAGTGTGCCATACCATACTCGCAGCAAGCGAAGCGCCTCCATGATCCCGTGCACCACGATACACAAACCTTCATCCAACTCTCACCGTCGATGCATCCTAATTTTACACGGTTGCCCTGGATAAGTCAAGCAAGCACCAGAGAGACAAGCAAGACGAACATTGCCGCCCTACAAAAGGCGAACCCGGTTGGATTTTTCTCGGCTGTCGGCTGTCATGCCGACGAGAAACGATCTTTTCGGCCGAGGCTTCAACTGAGGGGTGGAGGGTGGAGGGGACCCACAGCCGAGCCGCTGATTTCGTCGAGGCCGTGCTGACCTTTCCTCGCTCTGCAGTTTCTGACGCGTCGACTGTAGTAACTCGGTGGTTTCACGAGTTCAGCAGAGGATTTAGAGGGCGGACCAACCAGAAGAGGCGCCGGAAGCTTCAGCTTCGGGGATCGTTTCGGCGGTCAACATTGCACACGTGAAGGGAAAAGCATACATGTAACTCCACGCAGAGTTTGCTTGTCACAGTCGTGGTATTGTTCAGGGCCTTGAATGGAACATGGCAGCAAGAGTTGTGGCGCATACCCAGCAACATTTACGAAAAGAAGACTGCAACTTTATTCCGCAGTCTGAGGGGGAGGTTTTCGACTTGAAAGCATTGCAGACCGGTGTTTGAAAACTATGGTCAAGCCCCACGAACGCCATCGCTCCGTTATGTGCGCCCGTGGTGAATGAGATAATCGAAGAGAGACCGAACACTCGCTTCAACGTCAAGCACCGAAGCGGCGCGAGTTCAGTCTGACTAGCATATCACCTTATGAAGAGTGAGTTCTGATCAGATCTCATGATGAATCGCTGCGGATCCACCCGTGGATGGCTTCGCTGTCGGAGATTTCTAGTGGGCTCGAACGAAAAAGAAGGTTAATGGCGGGGCTAGTACTGATGTCCGAGAGTCTATACGAGCTGCACTGAGAACTCGCTGGGTGCACGGAGGTGATGCGCTGGAATTGAACCTCCTGCCAGTCTGGCAATGCGCATGTTTAAAGCTGGAGAGAGAATGCTCTAGAATATCCGCGACCGAAGTTATGGCCAGGGGGTCCGTTATTGACGTGGCTGCAGAGAGCCCAGTTGCGGTGACGGTCGGACTTTTTTGCCTCTTGGCGCAGCATCTGGAAAACTGGCGGATCCCTTCAGGGGCGGAAGCTGTTCAACCGGAGCTTCCCGATCCAGGTGAGTCACCCCATAACGGAGGCGCAATCCATTGTGCGCCACCAAGCGCGCAAGCAAGAACCGCCTTTCGAAGATGGATAGGCAGATCTGCTTGTCCAGCGTTAGACTTGATGCGGCGTTTCCGACGTCAATGCTGACACGAACTGGGGGCAGGTCCACCCAATGCGTTCGGTTGGGTAAACTTCAACGTCGAATCCATCGCAATCACGTTGAAGGAGGGATATTTATCTCTAGGGGCCACAACGACCCCAGGGAGCCACAACGAAGGAATTGCTTCTGATTGGACAAAACCTATCGCCCTGCTTAAAACCAATCCCCCTAAGAGCATCTCCAGCGGTGAGGTCTTATCCTAAGACGTAACAGGGTCTTTGAGACCACCATTTTATAGTTGAGACCCCTGCAGGCCGACTTATTCCCAGCGGTGAGTTCTAAAGCGAGTCTTATAAGTGCTGTGAAAATCGCATTCAGGTTTGGTGCAATCTTTTAAACACGGCGACTCTTCAGTTTTGTATGGGTGGCATTAAGATTGGGGTCTTATTTAAGACTCGAAAGCCAACCTATAGGTCCTGGTGAAGTTAAAATCAGCAATAGGACCTGCCGCTGGGAGCCTTAAGCCTCAGCCAAGTCTTAACAGCGTTACTTTTAGGATAAAAACGTGTTTGAGACCATCCGCTGGAGATGCTCTAAAGGCTCGCTACGCTCGCTCGGGCAGAACCCTAACAAGCCCGCTGCGGCTCGCACGCGTCGCCTCCGCTTGCTAGGCAGAACATTGCTAGGTCCTGGGTTTGCAGCCGCGTGCTTCGCACACGGACTGTCAAACCACAGGCAGGCTCGCTGCGCTCGCTTTGCCCAAAGGCTGAAGTTGTATTTTATCCAATCACAGATGCTTTCCTTCGTTGTGGCTCCCTGGGGGCTTCGTTGTGGCTCCTAGAGATAAATATCCTTGAAGGAGCTCGCGTTCGGAGGCATTTGTTGCTTGCTGAGTTCGATTTTGCCGCAATCGGTCGCGGTGTGTTTCTGGACAGCAACAAGTCGAATTGTTCTTGGTAAGACTCTAAACCATGGGGCTTCGAATTCGGTCGTGAGGAAGGCGAGCAACGTCAACCGTTTATGCTTATCATCCAGTGTGTTCTACGACGGATTACAGTACGCAGAAGCAAGCACCGATGGGCAAGCAAGTTGAATACAGTGGCATCTGCAGATTGATCGAGTCCTGAGAGCATTTCCAACTAACAGAGTATCATCGTTGCAGCATGCCGACGTCAGAATAGTTGGCGGGCAAGACCTTGATGGCAAAAAGTTGCTCAGGCAATGCGCGCACGTGCTTCGGGGTCGCCGCTTTTGATGAAGAACGGGCTTGACCACCTTGATGAAGTTGCGGTGTTGTGCTCGTCTGTAAGCCTCGGTTCGTGTACGGACCCAAAGAAACGAGTACAGTGTGAAAGCAGGTGGGTGCCGGGTGCACCCGACCCGGGTTCACATCATGTGAACCCGGGTCGGGTGAATCACATCTAGGATCCATCGGGAAAACCACGTTGAAGCCCGTCTGAATTGCAGAGACCGGGACGGAGGGACATTCGACAATCGATCTCCCAAACATACGGCGCCAACCTGTACAGTTTTTTTGGGGGATAATTATTAATATTACTAATCAGAAACATCAGGGCTTAGCTCAGATAGGAATTCTAGGATAAGACGACAGTATATCATCGTGAGCTTCTCGTGCTACAGCAGTTATCTTATCCCCCTCCCCGTCATTGGTGATGTCTCTCCGAGGAATCATCAATCTGGCCGCAGTGATTTCCGGTCTCTGCCGTCCACGACACGACCTTAGTGAACGAACGATTTTTTCCCGGAGAGGGAACGCGATTTGAAATGACAGCCCTCGTACAACATGTACAGTGTACATTGTACACGTGGCCCACGCACCACGCTCGCAGTCACTGCAGCAGCGTTTGTTGCCCATTTCCCAATTGCTTCACCAAGCACCAAGTCACTACTTTCAACCAACACAACAATGGGCAAGTTCGTTCTCATGGGAGCTGGCGGCAACGTCGGCGGCGCTGCGGCCGACTTCGCCGTCGAGATCGCCAAGGCCGACGACCAGCTCGTGTTCGCGAGCAGCAGCCTCGACAAGATCCCGGCTGAGAAGGTGGCGCACTGGCGCAGCAAGGGCGTGGAGGTCGTGTCGGCCAGCTACGACGACGTCGAGAGCATGCGCAAGGCGTTCAAGGGCGCAGACGCGGTGGCCACCATCTCGACGTGGCTCATCGGAGACCGTCGCCGCAACCAGATCAAGAACGCGCTCGACGTGGCCAAAGAGGTCGGAGTCAAGCGCTTCTGCTACACTTCGGGCGCCGGTGCCGGCGTTGAGGCCGAGACGGAGGAGGACATCCCGTTCCTGCTGCGTGACCACCACTACATCGAGCAGCTCGTCTACGCGTCGGGACTGCAGTACAACATCCAGCGCAACTGCCTGTACGCCGACAACATCCCCATGTACTTCGCTCCGTCGTGGAAGTTCTGCGGCGACAAGTGGCTGACCAACAGCCACGACCAGAAGGGCTGCTACGTGTCTCGCGACGACTGCGGCCGCGTTCTCGGTGCGCTGTTGCTCGGTAAGGGCGAGCCGAACACGGTCTACGAGATCACGGGCCCCGATGCCGTCTCGCACGAGGAGATCTTCGAGTTCATGAGCTCCGAGGTGGGCTACAAGGGCGAGATGGTGGACATGCCCGACGAGGAGCTCAAGATGTGGTGGCTGGACCGCGGTCTGCCCAAGGACGTGTACGGCGACTTCTCGCAGCTTCCGATGAAGCTCTGCATTGGCGACCTGCTGTGCTCCGGTGAGATGGTCGCCAACGGCTGCATGACGCCGGCGTCGGACGCCGTGGAGAAGCTCACGGGCCGCAAACCCACCAACTGGAAGGACGCCATGATCAAGTACAAGAACATCTTCCCGAAGTCGGATTAAACGGAAAGTGCATGTAGCGTCAAGCCAGCCATCTAAAAGCGATAAAAAAAATCTTGGTGTTAGTACAATGTTGTCTGTGCATGCCGGTACCTCCCAAGTATCGAGCTAAGAACTGCCTTGCGTTTGGTTGTCTTGTTTTGGTATTGCATTCGTATCACTTAACCTCTTAGCTAACGACTCGGAAATCAAACTGCAGTTTCTTCTTCTCTTTTTTTTAATGAGTAGGATCAGCTTTCATTTGGCATGCTGTGCTGCTGGGTAGTACACTTCAACTCGTTCGTATCTCCTTCGCTCATACACTGACCAGGTTTTGCAGTGGAAACCAATAAGTTCGTTCTCCATAAAACCTAACGCGAATTCGGTGAGCAGCAAATTTGACGCTAAGAACGACACATACTGTATTGTGCCGTGAACTACGACAAATCTCGCAGATAAAGGAAGAATTTAATTTACGCGATCGTTACACTTTATGCAGTGACTGCATTGCAGTCATGATGAAATAAAATATTCCGCTGCTATGTAAAATGTGAGTCGAAACCTATGTACTTCTAGTAAAATAATGCTCGACTTGCGCCGTAGTTAGATTACACCAGGGCGATACCGGTAGCCTGCTTTCCTAGGCATTATTTTTTTACGAACTTTGCAGAAGGAAGGAGGAGCCGCTGTTGCTGTGCATTGGTTTGATCTTTCCTGAATGAGTCGAGGAACTTGTGGAAGAGAATCAACGACTTCTTAATGTCTGATACCATTGACGCCGCAGTTTACACTAACTGGCAACTTGTTGTTCAAGTGCATGGAAAGACTCGACGCTGGACCGAGAGGGCGATGGACGGCGCCGCAGAATGAGGCCAATTTGATATTGTGGAGTGGCTTCACGATACGCGTCCGGAAGGCTGCACAATTTCGGCAATGGATGGAGCTGCGGTGAACGGACATTTCAACGTGGTGATGTGGCTCCAAGCCAACTACGGCTTTGGGCACTGCTCGAATGAGGCAGTGGCTTTGGCGATAGCGAACGGTCATTTCAAGCTGGTGGAGTCGCTGCTTCGCCGCAATTGGACGAGAGGTGACTGGGAACAAGCGCTAAGACGAAGCAGCCGTGGCCCACGGCTGCTTAACTTTACTGCGTAAGTAGTAAAATTGCTGTTGCATTCGCTAAGTATCGGCTATAGGATATCAGAGACGCATTGCGGTACGCTGTGCAAAGCGATTACGCTTCTGTTGTGAGGCTTCTCTTCGGCCACTGCTCGTCTTCTGAGATCAAGGCTGCCTCCGCGATGATCGTTAATGGGGGTGTTAATAGTGCCGAAATCTCATCTCTGCTGCGAAAGGCGGAGATAAGGAAGAAGCGCGGACATGGAGATGCTCGAGAGATTCGACTGCTTTTTTTTCAGTACGTACGACTTCATAGTGAACCTTCTGGGATTGGTTGTTCACGTACTGTATATAAGATGGCGTCGGCTTGCAGAAGAAGCGTCGGGACTGATCGTCTTCGATTTTATTGGGAATACATGAGTTGCTTTTGTTTGCAACGGCTAAGATCTTGGTAATGCGTTTCTTCATATCAGTATTGCAAAAGGAGATGTGCGTGTCCAAGAAATGGATTTTGTATTTATCCGATCAACATCTTCGAAGTACATGCTTTGGCAGGTAGCCAGCTATTGACTTGACATTTGGCTTAATAGTCGAGTGGTGAAAAAGCCAACGTCCGTATTCGAAATTCTCTGCTCAAATGACGTTCGTTACCAACCTTCTCTCAGGACCACATATTTCTCTCCACGAACACACCCGAGATGAACTCCCCACATTTTCTCTGGCCATGGGGCCTGCGACGGAATCACGAAGTCGTGCGGGACTTCCTTGTCACCAAAAATGGTCTGGTAGATCTCCAACAACGGATCCACTCGCTCCTTCCACGCTCGCTCGCTCAGCTCGAAGTGAAATCCCAACTCCTTCAGTCGGTCGACGTCACGCCCGATACACGCGAAAAAAGCCCCACTGTATCTCATTTGGTACACTCGCGACCCGAGCGCCATGTTCCAAGCACTCTTGGGCCAAGGCTCTCGCGCAGGTACAATAAAGTTACACGACATTCGACAAGTCTCGAACTCAGCGACGTAGGTTTGCAACGCAGGAATGATACGCTCATTCCAAGTGGAGGCGTCGCGATCCCATGCAAATCCCATTTCCTTCAGGATATCCTCGTCCCGAGCAGCGAACTCCGCATAGCACCTTCCTGTTCGGATACGGATGATAACCGAGCCAAGCGCGAATCCCCACGCATCTTCAGGCCACCGGGCCGTACACGGCACCTTGAACGGCCTCTCCACGATGCAGTGGTGGTGGATCTGGCGGAAAACCTTGAGCGCCGGAATTATTTTTTTATTCCAGTCTCGATCAACGATCGGCATGTCCAAGCAAAACTTCATCTGCTTCAGCTCTTGCTCGGAAGCCGCGACTTGTGGCGCAAACCCGTTTCCATTCCGAATGTACTCAACCGTTCGGCCCAGCGAGCAATTCCACGCCATCCGTGGCCAGGCGTCGTCGCCATCCGGGACGACGAACTGATAAGGGACGTCAGTGTGGCCATTCACTTGGTAGAAGTGGCGCAGAGCCGGCAAATGATCTCGTCCCACTGGACTTGAGGGGCGTTGAAGGCGAAGTTCATCTCCTTCAGCTCCGTGTCCATCTGAGGCGAAAGCTCGCGCTTCCGAGCTTGATCGCGCAGATAATTGACGCCTCGTCCAAGTGGGTACCCCCACGCCACATGCGGCCAGCGCGTGTCGCCTATTGGGACTACAAATGTACGAGGGACCAAGGTGCTGCCCCAGTTCATCTCCTTGTAAGCTCGTAGCGCGGCCAGAATCTTCTCCTCCCACACGATAGTCCTCCCATGACGCGTCTCCGATACCGGTATACTCGACGCCCTAGCTTCATCTGCCTCCGTAGACCCCCCAGAGCCAAACGATCGGGCATTAATCGCCTTGGGAACTTGAGCACGATGCAGGGGCGCGAGGGGCGGCGGGTTGAGGCGCCAGGCCCGGCGTGGTGCACGCAATAGCGCTCTTGACAGCATCTACGAGAATGGCTGGCTGGATAAGCGTTTGTCACGATGCTTCTTTTCGGGGGAGGGGAATTTGCAATTGGGCAGATTTTTTACTCCTAATTAGCAGCCGCATGACCGAATCATGAATTTCCAATTTTAGTTGGTTTTAAAAAAATCTAACCAAATTGCAAACTCCCTCCCGCAATATTTTGGATTTTATCCAATAGCTCTCTGGATTTTAACGAAATGATCAAGTATCTAAAAATGTTGGCAAAGAATTGTTTCGCTCATGGTATGTGCAGTCTTTTCAGATGCTTGAGGCTACACCCACGCAAGACATTAGCAGAGTGCACTATACGGTATCGGGATTTATCCCCGAGTGCAGCAGCGCGACAGGATAAAACACCACCAACTTGAAACCTCGGAACGATGACGTAGCAAAAGCAAAATGTTGTGCATTTCTGCTTAAATCTCTCACTTACTGCACTAGATGCAACGCACCACGTTTACTCGGGCTTGGGGACGATGCTCTTGTACTTGAGCAGGTAGTCCTGGTAGCGGGCGGGCTTGCGGCCCGTGAGCTTCTCCACCGTGTCGGACACGGAGTTCATGGAGCCGTTGCCCAGCATCTCGCCGCAGCAGATCGCGTCGCCAATGCACAACTTCATGGGCAGCTGGGAGAAGTCGCCGGTCGCCATGTCCGTGGGCAGACCGCGGTCCAGCCACCACTTGGTGAGCTCCTCGTCGGCCATGTCGACGTACTCGCACTTGTAGCCGGTCTGCTGGCACATCCACTCCATCAGGTCCTTCTGCTGCACGAGCTCGGGGCCGGTGACGTCGTACACCTTATTAGGCTCACCGCGTCCGAGGATCAACGCAGCGAACACGCGGCTGCAGTCCTCACGAGCGACGTAGGCGCCGGGGACGCCGTGGCTGTTGGACAGCCACTTGTTGCCGCAGAACTTCCAGGACGGCGCGAAGAGCGTGGGGATGTTGTCCATGTACAGCCAGTTGCGCTGGATGTTGAACTGCAGACCGGACTCCTTGATGATCTTCTCCACGAAGTGGTGGTCACGCGGCAGGAATGGGATCTCCTCTTCAACGTCCGTCTCGCAACCGGCGCCGACAAAGGACGTGTAGCACACGCGCTTGACGCCGGCGGCCTTGGCGGCAGCGCAGACGTTGCGGGCCTGGTTACGGCGACCGTCACCAAAGAGCCACGTGGAGATGAAGCCAACAGCCTCCGCGCCGTCGAAGACCTTCTTCATGCCTTCCACGTCGTCGTAGCTGGCAGCGACGACCTCAGCGCCCTTGGCACGCCAGCCAGCAACCACATCTTCAGGGATCGCCTCTAGCTTGTAGCTCGTGAGCACGAGGTGGTCCTCCGGCTTGAGGATCTCGATGGCGAAGTCAGCAGCGACGCGGCCGAGGTTGCCGTCGGAGCCGGTGAGGACGAACTTGGTCATGGTGAGGGGCGGAAGCTTGCTTGCGATGCTTGATGCAAATTGCAGATTGAGCGGAACACGCCGGCGGTGAAGGGGGTCAATTGCAATTCCACGTGGCTGAAGTCGATCAACCGGGAATCCCGATCCGGGATGCATACATGGTAGTGTGACATTACCGCGCAAAGGCATGTCTGCTGAGCGCACTCATCGGCGTTATGCGGCCGAGCTTTCCGCCCACGATAGGTAAAGTGGTGCGTGTCTAGACCAGTCAACGCTTCAAGCGGAGACCATTATGTCGCTAGGAAGCACAAGTTCTCGAATGTTGGTAGTGAGGAAGTGAGCAGTGGAAGCTGTAGATCGGACTGGTATGGCGGCACAGCGTTTTATTAGTTGTAGCCTATCGATAAGGTTCCGCTCTCGAGACCAAGCACCAACAGCCCTTATCAGTCAGTTCACAAAGACACGCGCTCACTTGCTTCAGTTCAAGCTGACGCGCCACGGGACGTCTGATTACGCGCGAAAAAGGCTCGTCACCTCGATGATCGAAGTGACGAGCCTGTACCAAGCAGACCAGTACTGTACAATGCGGCCGTCACCAAGCCGTGCATACCGGTCCTCATGGACGCACTCATCTAAGTTGCGAGCGGCGCCACAAAGAACTTGACTGCACTCGACCGATGAGTGCCTTGCATTGCTGCGTGGCATCTTTCTAGTCGAACCAACAAAGATCTAATAGTGCACGGTAGCCCCTACTTAAGTAAGTATCTCTTCTTCTTGCGGTCGCATCCGTTCACTTCACGTTTCGATCTATACCACGCATTCGTACCAAGCAACATGCATCGTGCCATCTCGCAGCTGCAGCGCCCCAGCATGCAGCGGGCCTTCTCCCAGCTCGCCAAGGGCAAGACCAAAAAGTTCGTGCTCACGGGCGCCGACGGCAACCTCGGCCGCGTGGCCGCCGACTTCATGCTCGACATCGTTAAGCCCGAGGAGCAGGTGGTGATCACGAGCTACGACCTCAAGACGCTGCCGGCCGAGTCCATCAAGCGCTGGGAGCGCAAGGGCGCTATCGTGGAGAAGGCCGACTACGACGATGTCGAGGGCATGAAGCGCGTGTTCGACGGCGCGGAAGCTGTGGCGCTCATCTCGACCTGGCGCTTCGGCATGGGCCGCCGTATCCAGGCCAAGAACGTGTGTGACGCTGCCAGAGCCGGCGCGCCTGCTACACTTCGTTTGTTGGGGCCGGCATCGAGACGGACGTGGAGGAGGAGATCCCGTTCCTGCCGCGCGACCACCACTTCATTGAGAAGATCGTCAAGGAGTCTGTCCTCGACTACAACATCCAACGCAACTGGCTGTACATGGACAACATCCCAACGCTCTTCGCTCCATCCTGGAAGTTCTGCGGCGACAAGTGGCTGTCCAACAGCCACGGCACCCCCGGAGCCTATGTGGCTCGTGAGGACTGCGGTCGCGTACTGGCCGCCATTCTGCTTGGACGTGGTGAGCCTAACAAAGTGTACGATGTGACCGGCCCGAAGGCCGTGACCCAGCAGGAAATCTTCGACTGGATGTGCCAGGTGACGGGCTACAAGGGCAAATTGGTGGACATGCCCGACGAGGAGCTCACCCAGTGGTGGCTGGATCGCGGTTTGCCCACGGACATGGCGACTGGCGACTTCTCCCAGCTGCCTATGAAGCTCTGCATTGGTGACGCGATCTGCTGCGGCGAGAGGCTGGGCAACGGCGCGATGATCAACACGTCCGACACGGTGGAGAAGCTCACGGGCCGCAAGCCGCTGCACTTCCAGCAGGTGCTGCTCAAGTACAAGGACCTGTTCCCCAAGCCGGAGTGAACACGAGACGGAGTGCACGGTGGTTAGACCATGTAAGCGAATACACTTTCTCCTTTAGAACTGAGCACGTCTCGTAGCGCTATCCCATTCACAGATTTTATCTCCTTGATTGTGCAAGTTGAAGTGGTTTCAGTAGTCGATAGACTTTAGAAACGTACCTTTTTGTGAAATTTGGCTTTTTGTAGCATCCAGCCCCGGGCTTGAAGCCCGGCTTCGGCATGAACAAGTCTGCTGTAGTGCTGGCTGACGCGGTGACGGCCCTCCATCTTACAGTACCCGGGACAAAATGCAGTACGGTAGCTTCGTGTCTTTGCTGTCTGGCGAACATCCGGAAGATTTGCTAACCTATTGATGAGCTGGGCATCGTGATTGAAGCGAGCAGAAACCCTCTCGACGGCACGGCAGAAATGGCTGTCGCAGCGAAATGCAAGGTACAATGGTGTCGTCAGGCGGTGCTGCCCATGGGTGCGAGCTCTGGCCGGGGGGCGGTCATTCGGGTTGCTGCGACCACTTTGCAATTCGCATCCAAGCTCCACAGCAGCAGCAGCAGCTCTCCTCCTCGCGCATAACCAACCATGCCCAAGTACGTCCTGACCGGTGCCGACGGCAACCTTGGCGGTGTCGCCGCTGACTTCGCTGTGGAGATCGCCAAGCCCGAAGACGAGCTCGTGTTCACGAGTTACACTCTGGACAGCATCCCGGCCGACAAGCTCAAGCGCTGGCAGGACAAGGGGGTGAAGGTCGTGGCTGCCAACTACGACGAGCCCGAGACCCTCAAGCCCGTGTTTGAAGGCGCCGAGGCCGTGTCGTTCATCTCGACGTGGCTCATCGGAGACCGTCGTCGCAACCAAGCCAAGAACGTCATCGACATGGCCAAGGCGTGAGGCGTGAAGCGCATCTGCTACACGTCCTTTGTCGGTGCTGGCGCCACCGCTGAGAACGAGGAGGACATCCCGTTCCTGCCGCGTGACCACCACTTCGTGGAGCAGCAAATCTACGCCTCGGGTCTGCAGTACAGCATCCAGCGCAACTACCTGTACGCCGACAACATCCCCAACTTCTTCGCGCCGTCCTGGAAGTTCACGGCGAACCGCTGGCTGACCAACACGCACGGGGCTCGTGGCGCCTACGTGGCTCGTGACGACTGCGGTCGCGTGCAGGCTGCGCTTCTGCTGGGGCGTGGCGAGCCCAACCACGTGTACGACGTGACGGGCCCTGAAGCCGTCTCCCACGAGGAGATTTTCGACTTCATGTGCAGCGAGACGGGCTACAAGGCCGAGTACGTCGACATGTCGGACGAGGAGCTCAAGAAGTACTGGCTGGGGCGCGGCCTGCCCGTCAACGTCTACGGCGACTTCTCCCAGCTGCCCATGAAGCTCTGCATCGGCGACCTGCTCGGCTCTGGCGAGACTGTGGCCAATGGATCCATGAGCCAGACCTCCGACACCGTCGAGAAGCTCACGGGCCGAAAGCCCACGCACTGGAAGGACGCCATGCTCAAGTACCGCGACATCTTCCCCAAGCCGGAGTAAACGAGTGGTGGTTCTGCAACTCGTACTTCGAAGTAGTTACTGTGGGCATTGTTTTCCGAGCATTCTTACCGATGCTCCTATGCACCTAAAAAAAAAAAACTAACTTACACTCTAGTGTCTGATCCCACCACTCTTGATCTGCCCAAAATCCATACAACTTGTCAGTGAAGATTGAGTCACAAAGAGCTATCGCGTAATGCATTCACCTTTTGACCAGTTCTCGGATAGCTTGACGAGGAGATGTATGTCGTGGCCTCCATTTTCATACTTGTTCGGGAATCCGTAGGCGTCGTCCCCTACGAAGGTGAGCGGGTCAAGTTCGTTCTCAGGGATAAGCATTTCCTTGACCGATGCGGGCACTTTCAGCTCCTTTAAAAGCTTGTACTCCACGCTGGTAGTTTGGAGCCAGCCACCCCAGTTGCCACATTTGGTTGTATACAGCGAAATACTGGCAGCGGGACACGAAAGCCGCATTTTCTCCTTAATCAATTATTTCAGCTTCACGACGCTGGCATCAGCGCTTGCATCCAAGCTAAAGCCGTAGCCTTCTTCTATGAGAACACACCAAACGGTTGTGAGCGCCATTCTTGAAAGTCTGGGCGATCTGGAAAAATGAAAATACAGCATCGATCAGGGAACGAGACATCAGATTCCATCATTGGACCGCGCCGGCGCGAAAAAATAATGTTCACTTACAGGGTCAGCTTCGTCCAATCTTTTTTTTTTTAATATAATGACATGATATTTTCTCTTCCCTGCAAACCGTGGCTGCATTCTTCATTTTTTCTAGACCTGTTAACTAACTTGGTCGGTTGACTACGAACAAGTTGAAGAATGGAAACCTCAAGATCTCCTCGCCAATCTACCTGTTAAGGTGTTAGCTATATGCGCAAAAAAAAAATGCACTCGTGGGGTAACGACGATTATGCTAAGCAGGTGGCGCTACGTATTAGGGGGAGTCAAACCTGCAAGCGCTTAAAAAATAACCAGCCAAAACTTGAAAAAATATAAGAAGGGGTACAAAAAAT
>JAIKVE010000962.1:0-14707 GCA_024679115.1 Phytophthora pistaciae
GCCGCGCATGGAGGACTCGCTCTTCGGCGTCCCAGTGCGCTTCCCACCCGAGCTGGAGGAGCACGCAGGAGATTCCAGCTCAAGCCGTGGAGACGAGGAAGTTAACCGCTCGTGCGAGCAAGAAGCCGCGATTGGTCCGCCGTCACCACAGTCGATTGCGCCACTTGAAGCCACGCATGTGGACCGGCAGGAGGGCGAAGTCGTTGGCCACCAGACCCTGGTCCAGGACGGCGGCGAGGAGGACGGGATCAGCTCCGAGGCCAGCGAGCGTGACGACGGCGCGTCGGCTGTAGAAATACGCGGCGGCGCGCTCCAAGCAGAAACGTCAGCGCCCGATGCGCGCGAGGAGCTCGAGCACCAAGTGGAAAACATGGACAGAGCGCCGCTGCAGCGCGGCCAGGATGAAAATTCGTCGCAGCTGGCTACCGTTCAGGAGATCCTCGCGACCCACGCGCGGGAGGAGATCGTATTGGAGCTCCAGTGGGCTCGACAAGCACTTCGCGACCGGCGAAAGGTAAGGTTACGTGTCCTGCTTTTGCCTTGCCATCGCGGTGATGTGTCGGTGATTGCTGCGCAAAGCGTCGTCAATTGCCCCCTCGAGACTGCTCTGACCGCTTGTCTATCGTTGCGTTCCCTGCAGTACCTGCGATCCAAGAAGCGTATTGAGCAGAGCCCCGAACCGCTCGCATGTGCATGAACCTTTAGCCAAGCGTGGTTGTTTTTGATATGAAATACGTCTTCGGGTCCGTTATATTACTTCATGCCAACGCCATACCATCAAGCGGGTCAACCTAACACCACGTCTCCTACCTACCGGTATTTGAACCATCGCATCATGCACTGGAACTCGTCGACTGCGGTAGTTTAGAAGCGCATGTCGTGGACGCGGTCGTTCTTTGTCAGCGTGAACTTGGCGTTCAGGTACGCGCGCAGGTACGGCTCGTTCGCGAGCTTCTTCATGAGCAGGGCGTCCACCGTCTTCTGGTCCTTCTTGCGCTGCTCCGCGATCACGGGCGCCGACTGCATTGCACAAAAAGCCACCGTCAGTTCAACAGGTGGAGGAACTTATTGCGATCCCAAGCGCATTTTTGCAAACCCCACAGCCACACTCCTCGGCTCTCACTGGGACCACACAATACACAGGAGGACTCATCCACGCAGGACACCGAAGCATATAAAATCGTCAACGTACCGCCGTCTGCTGCGCCGCGAAGAAGCGGTCCTCCTTGCTGCTCTTCTTGGCCGGCTTGTCCTTGGTAAAGTACTCGTCATCGATCTCCGGCAGCTGCACGTCCGTCAAGTCCATCCGCGTGGACGTGGCAATGACGAAGGACTGGTTCACGCGACGTAGCGGCACGCCGTTCACCTTGTACGGGCCCGTGACCAGCAGCGTGCCCGACGGCAGCTGCTTCAGGAACACCACGCGCTTGCCACGGAAGCGACCGGACAGCAGGATGAGCACCGTGCCGGGCGTGATGGACTTGCGGAGCTTGGCGGTCTTGACGCTGTTGCGCTTGGTCTTGGCGGACGGCAGCGGCTTGGGGATGTAGTCGGCCGGATACCACCTCTTGGTCGAGTGCGCGGGCTGAGCGGCGGCCTTCGACGCCTTGGCCTTGCTGTTAGCAGCGGTGTGGGCGAACACGCGGCCATTCGTCTTGGCCAGGCTGTTGGCGGAGATGGCGTTGATGCCTCGGGCCAGCTCAACATTGGCGCGCTTCTTGGGCTCCTGGACGCCCATTTTCAGGTTGTTTCACACGGGGTTCTACAGCGAAAGAGGCGGGAAAATGGGCGTGGTTAGATGCACAAGGCCTCGCTGATTCAGTTGAGCGGGGCGGCATGGGTCATTAACCGGTGCTTCTCCTCGCTACGGACGCCGGCGACAACGTCTTTGGGAGGGGCTGTATACCTGCTTGCTTGCTGCTTTTGCTGAATGGAGACCGCAAAAAGGGGAGATATTATTTTGGCCAATGAGATCAGCATTTGAGATGTAGGATTTTTGCCAATGGGATTGTCAAAGAGCAAGTTGAAGTGGACCTCGAGCTTGCAGGTCAACCAACGCTGCACGGGGGAAGCCAGCAAGCAAGCTAGCGAAGAGCAGTAGCTACGCTACATGTGCGTCATTTTCCTGCATTCCTGACTCCACACCAAGTCCCTCAAACCGCAAGTATGAATAGACGCGATATCGTGCGAAACTTCCCTAAATATACGTAAGCTTATGCTATCGTGTTGTTGGCACGCGACCTGCCCTTAAACCAAACGAGATGGAGAAAGAGGAGAAGATCCGTGTCGTGGTTCGTGCTCGGCCTTATGTTGCTGCCTCTGAGCGCAACGGTAGCGCTAGCAGCAGGGAGAAATCCGTGAGCGACCAAGAATGTGTAGCGGCCAGCCCTGAGAACCCGGGAGAGCTCTTCGTATACAGCGACGCAGCCCGTACACGAGCAGCCACATTTCGATGCGAAACATTCTTGCCCTCAAACTCGTCGCAAGAGGATGTTTTCGACCAGGTGCGAGCGAAGGAGCTCGTCGATGCTGCCTTAGACGGCTATCCAGTTACCATTTTCGCGTACGGTCAGACTGGAGCTGGCAAGTCCTACACAATTTTTGGAAAGGAAGACGGAGTCACCGAGCGCAAAGTGGCTTTGCATGAGCAGGACGGACTTCTACCCCGAACGGCTCAAGAGCTCATGAATGCCATTTCAGCTCGAAAGGGAGAAGTTGAGTACACACTTCGTGTAACTTGTGTCGAAATTTACAACGAGCAGGTACGGGATGTGTTTGACCCACGAAAGGAGACCTTAGCGGTGCGATCGTCAAAGAAGCACGGGTTCTTCTTGGAGAATGCCACTGTGGTGGAATGCGTGACAGCTCGAGAGATTGTACGGGTGGTGAAAGCAGCCGCAACTCACCGCGCCAAGTCCAGCCACCTGCTGAATGAGCGCTCGAATCGAAGTCACTGTCTTGTGACGATATATATTGATGCCACCCCACTACGGCCCGAGTCACCGGACTCTGTTGGGGGAAAACGCTACGGAAAAATTACGATCGTCGACCTGGCTGGGAGTGAGCGCGCGTCGGACTCGGGTGCGGTCGGAACCCAACTTCGCGAAACGTGTCATATCAATCGAAGTCTTCACTGCCTCAGCCAGGTCATCCAGGCTATGAACGCGCCCAAGTGTAGTAGGACGGGGAAAAGCAAGTTTGTTCCGTACCGCGACTCCAAACTCACGATGCTGCTGCTGGACAGTCTTGGAGGAAACTGCAAGACGCTCATGATCGCGTGCGTGAACTCTTCGCCCCAATTTGCGGTTGAGTCTACCCGTACGCTTGAATTTGCCATGGGAGTTGCCAAGATCAAGAACCGCCCAACTGCTCTGCTTACTCCTCATGTACGGCTTATGCTCCCCTTGCCTGTATGTTCGGATCCAGCTAACATACAGCTATTTCATGACTTCCGCCTGAACAGGAAAAACTTATCAAGGATCTGAAGGAGCAGATTCGTCTGCTAAAACTCGAGAACATGATGCTGAGAGCTCGAACACCAGGATGTAAGCTCGGCTGTCATTTCTCAGAGACTTTGCTATATGTTAATCTATACTCGTCACTTGTGTGTGCTTATAGACTTCTTGGAGCACCCAAACCATGAGGTGGACCCTTCTACTGTACTCACCAATCGAAGTGATGAGCATTTTGATCAGCATATTCGACAGCACCATCGTGCCGAAATTGGAATCTTACGTCCAGAGGAAGATGCAATCTCGATGCTACGGCAGAGTGATCCCAGTCTACGAAAGAAACTCGTTCAAAAGGAGCTTCAAACGTTGTAAGTTAACATAATTTCATTGTCGATGGGGTGTATTGCACGCTGCTAATCTTTCCCGGAGAAACAGGAAGCAAAAGCCTCAACTACGCCGACGATCCAAGTCACCAAAGAAGAAGAGAATGTAAGCGTGCTATGCCTTGTTTTGAACTTGACGACCAGTGGTGTCATCATATGCAATGCTGCTTTCTTGTACAATAAAGACCGAAAAGGATGACAACATCACTTCCCAGCAAGCACACACTACCACCTGTCGGCAAGCGTACTCCTCTGCAAAGGCCTTTGCAGTATATCGTACAACACCCAGAGCCACCCTACTCCAATCAGGCCACAAACCATCGCGTTCTTCCGCGAACCGACTCGCCACCTCCTCCATACGGCGACTTGTTCGGCATTGAAACAGTCCCGTGCGCGCAGAACCAACCTCCAACCAACGGGCCAAGTTTTCTTCTACCTCCAACGAGACCGGTTCAATCAGTTATACCCCCTCGAGAGGCCGAGATTCCGATGAAGACGCTTTCACCAGAAGAACAGCTGCAGGAACTGCTTAAGCAAATGCTGCCTCAGTCCGATCCCCCGGTAACACGCCCACCAGGACAACCTGAACATCGATACAAGGCACCGCAGATCCCATCCAAGCCTGCAAAACCCTCAACAAGCACCAACCACCTCCTCCCCAACAACAATCGCGGCAAAAGCAACAACAATTCATCCGAGTGGGACGACCAGCGCGCGCAGGACCTGTTCATGCAGCTCTGCCGTCTCTAAAAACTAAGATAAAGTCAAGACAACTTCAACATGCGGACGAGGTTGTAGTTGATGCGTCTCTCCATCAACCGCGCCCGCATCTCGTCGTAGCGACCGGTGATCAGCACGATGAAGGGATTCTCGCGCAGACCCGCCATCAACGTGAGTACTGTAGAGGCCAGGTTGACCAACGTGACGAGGGCCTTCCGGAGCGGAAGCCCGTGAAGGTCGGTCCCCATAGTTGACCCACTTTTCAAAAGTCGACTTTCTTCTGATTGGCCAAAATGTACCGTCCATTCAATTGACCTCTTGGCAGACGTCCTCGGCCTGCCATTTCCTAACCAGACGAGCAAAGCGCAACAATAATGAGCAACGTTGACGAGAGCCTCTTCGACGGCGTGAGCGCCGAGCAGCTCTTCCACAACAAGGACAGCAACGGCCTCACCTTCGATGACGTCATCTCTCTGGTACGCACTGCCGCTCACCTCTCTTAACTGGAAAATGGTTGTGCTTATTTGCGTGTCCTTTGGTGCTATTGATACATGCCCCCTCCCTCTATTTGATCCACTGCAGCCTGGACACAGTACGTTAGATCTTGTGCTATGCATATGCAATAGTGTTGCTGTGGTCTAATGTATCTGTTGCCTGGCAGTCAACTTCGGCGTGCAGGATGTGGATGTGGTGACGCGTCTGACCAAGAAGATCAAGCTGTCGGCGCCGATTGTGAGCTCCCCCATGGACACGGTGACGGAGGCTAACATGGCCATCGCCATCGCCCTGCAGGGCGGTCTGGGTTTCCTGCACTGCAACAACTCGATCGAACAGCAGACGGAAATGGTGCGCGCGGTCAAGCAGTACGAGAACGGCTTCATCCCCGAGCCGAAGGTGCTGAGCCCGTCCAACTCTGTGGCTGACCTCGACGAGCTGAAGGTGTCTGGCGTGCCTATCACGGAGGACGGAAGCGTCAAGGGCAAGCTCGTTGGCCTGGTCACGAGCCGCGATGTCGACTTCCTGGAGGACCGCTCGGTGCCTCTGTCGAGTATCATGGTGCCCCTCGAGCAGCTCGTTGTCGGCAAGTACCCGATCTCGCTTGAGGAGGCGAACGAGGTGCTGAAGGAGGCCAAGAAGGGCACGCTCCCCATCGTGGACGCGTCGGGTAACCTCGTGTCGCTCATGACTCGCCTTGACCTGCTCAAGCACCGTGACTACCCGAACGCTGTCCGTGACCCGGAGACCCAGAAGCTTCTGGTGGGCGCTTCCGTGTCGGTTAACGAGCAGGCGAAGCCGCGTATCGACGCGCTTGCGGCTGCTGGAGCCGACGTCATTGCGCTGGACGCCCGTCAGGGTGACAGCGAGATCCAGATTGAGCTGGTCAAGGTACGATAACTGTGCTCGTGTGAGTATCCTTTTGACTTGCATGGCTAACTTAATGGCGTGCCTCGTTGCCCTTCGTATGTATTAGTACATCAAGCAAACGCACCCGTCCATCGAAGTTGTCGGTGGCAATGTCGTGACCATGAAGCAGGTGCGTCACCTGCTGGACGCGGGTGTGGACGGTGTGCGCGTCGGTATGGGTGTGGGCTCCGTGTCCACCTCGCAGGTTGTGAAGGCTGTGGGTCGCGCCCAGCTGTCGGCCATCTACAACACTGCCCTTCTGGCGAAGGACCTCGGTGTCCCCGTCATTGCCGACGGTGGCATTGGCAGCCCTGGTGCTGCGATCAAGGCCCTCTCGCTCGGAGCTTCGGTTGTGATGATGGGCTCGAGCCTTGCTGGCACTGCTGAGGCCCCCGGCGACTACTTCTTCCAGGACGGCATGCGTCTCAAGCACTACTACGGCAGCGGCAGCCACGAGTACTACCGCCACGGCAACCCTGACCACGCTGCCGTTGCTGCGAGCCACGTTGCCGTCGGTGTGTCTGGCGCTGTCGTGGACCAGGGCAGCGTGCACAAGTACCTGCCGTACATCCAGCAGAGCATCCGCCACGGCTTCCAGGACCTGGGCGTGCGTTCCATCCCGCAGCTGCACGCCTCGCTTTACTCGGGCGAGCTGCGCTTCGAGCGCCGCACCATCAGCGCTCAGAAGGAGGGCGGCGTGCACGACCTGTTCACCTACTCCAAGCAGCTGTACGCCTAGAGCAATTAACGCTACAAACCAACAAAAAGTTGTAGCTCCATGCATTGCATCCATTAATCGAGAAAATGTAAATTCATGCCGCATGCAGCAATAACTTACCAAAGATCGCAGCCCAAGTAAGTTGGAAGTGCACTCACAGCAACAGCAAGCACTACCTGTCTATTTACGGGATATCACACAACCCCCAACCCATATCTAATATTCCCCTCGTCTTTGTCCCTAATTGGCTGAGCCCTTCTTATCAAGTCAGAAAATTACGATGACGCCGACGCCGACGTCGGCCGGGCAGGAGACGCCGCGCTTCTGGTGCCACCAGTGCGCCGTCGCCGTGGACACGCGCGTGGACGAGCCCAGCGAGGAAGTCTGCTGTGTGCAGTGCGGCGGCAACTTTGTGGAGGAGATCGAGGAGGTGGGTGGGGCTTAGCCCTGTGTGTGTGGCAAAGAATCACTTGTCGGTCGTAACCATATTTTTCTGTTCTCTTTTGTTTCTCGGCATTAGGACGATCCGCCGCAAGATTTTCAGGTTGAGCAGGTGGAGGACACGCAGACCCAGACGCAGCTCCCTGCAGCCTCTTCGGAGAGTAACACGCGCGCTGAGATCCGCAACGAGTTCGGAGGAACTCCCCCAGTGCCGCGGTATAGTGCTAACGTTTACTTTTTTTTTTGTATTCGACAACAATATTTCGAGAAAAGCTCGGTTAGTAATAATGTTTTTATTCTCGGTTGGTTGTGGTGGGCAGACCTACTGTTCGAGCGACGCGGTTTCCAGCTGCAGATGAAGGACGAGATGGCCCACAGCCGCTTCCTGAGTGAGTAGATGCGAATCTTGTGGTACTCTGTTGTTGGGAATTAGTAGAAAGCTCATTGTGTGGTTTTTTTCTTTGGTTTTGAGCAGCTTGTTTCAGTTTCTGTCAGGTGCTGGTGGACGCAGTACGCGTTTTATGAGCAGCAATGGGAACCCCGTGGAGTTTTTCGTCAGTGAGTCGGGAGAAGGTGGAGATCCTCTAGGCCTTTTGGACGCTCTGGGAGGCATGTTCCCTATGCTGGCGAGCAATCCAGGCGACTACGCATTTGGCAATATGGCTAATGTGATCAACCAGCTCATGCAGAATGACCCCAATCGGGTAAGGGAGTGGCTACTTTAATGATAATTTGTGAAATTGTAGTTGATAAGTTGATGCTGTCTGCTGCTAAACTTCTAGCATGGAGCCCCACCGGCAGCTAAGGAAGTTGTGGAGAAGTTGCCGAAGGTGAAGATCACTCAGAGCGATGTGGACGGCAGCGCTGAGTGCCCCGTGTGCAAGGACTTCTTTGCTGTGGATGATGAGGTCCACCGCCTGCCCTGCGAGCACTCGTTTCACCCGGACTGCATTCTGCCTTGGCTTAAGGATCACAACTCGTGCCCACTTTGCCGTTTCGAGCTGCCCACAGATGACCCGGACTATGAAAGGCGACGCGCAGCATCTGCGACGACATGATGAGGTCAATTAAGCATTATCAGCTCAACTGCACTCTGAAGCAAGGCGCGCGCAACATATCTTTCCAAGCAGTACACGTAGTCATTTTAGTCCCTTTCACTGATAGAGTAGTAGGCCAATTTGAATGGAAGAGTTGATCGTGCTTCGGTGCGATAAAATATGTTTAGGGATGTTTCCAGCTAAAACGATCTCTTCATATATTCGAGGGGGCGTCGAGCCTACAGATCGGTATGACCGTCCTGCGACCAGGTTCTAGCGTGCTGAAGCCTGGTGTTCGTGAAAGGCAGCGCGAGTTGGAGACGGTCGTAACCAAATACGAGGTAAGCTCTATCTACAGAGCTCATTCCTTAGCGTTTTCGGATTTGCTAAAGCGGTTCTCACTACATTGTTTCGTAGCTTTTGCTCGCGATCGGCCGAACGAAGAACCCAGACTTCGAATCGATCGACCTACCACAAATCATCTTCCGTCTTGCAGGTATGCACAAGTGCTGATTACCTTCACTTGGTACATGATAGTTTCTGGGTTTACATACGAGTTGTTGATTGCTTTGTGCTCGGCAGAATGCCGACTCCATTTGGTTCGTCTTCAACGAACAGCGTGGCAGATCGATCAGCATGGAGAACAGCCCGCTCAGCCTAGTGGGGATGATATGGACGACGAAGTTGTTGACTCGGCTGAAACAATGCAGACCACACTCCATGATATGCTGGAGAAGACTCGGCGATTATACCAGGTAAGTACAGTACATGTCCTGCGCGTTTATCCAGGATTACATATTTGTTAACGGCTTGGGTTGGACACAGCTTCCAGAGGTGATCAGGAATGTTTTGGCGGTGCAGGGAGAAGTGCAAGTGCTAATTGAAACCGGAGAGCTGTTCACATTTTGTGGGGTAGGTCCGTTCAATCACTACCATTGCATTTTTACTTTAAGTGAACATTTTCTGTTGTATTGTAGAATCATGCGAATGCGATGGCTGCATATGCAGAGGGTATTCGACTGTGCTACAATATCGAAGACGAAGCGACCGAGGCAATTCTGGTATCTTGTTAGACTGATTGCCTGGAAAAGAACACATCTAATTGTATCCTGGCTGACCATTCGCAGACGTCGAAATTGCGAAAGCTACAGCGCTACGCAGACGCTGCAGTTCGCGGGGAGGCGCTCGTTGTCGAACGTGCTTTGGATGGCGATAACAATGCTGAGAGCGAGCGAAGTAAACTGAAAGCAACATTTGAAAAGGTTGCTGATGCCAACGGATTTCTGGTGAAGACCCAGCTTCAAGTTTTGTCGGAAGCGTTGGGCATGCAGGAGGCTTTAACCACAAGTGAAATCGACGAAATGTGGAGGCAGATGCAGCAACATGTCAAGAACGCGCACACGCAAGATGACGCTCAGATAACAAGCGAGATTTCGTTTGAGACCTTCTGGAGATGGTGGGTATCTGACGCCGTCTACGACCACATGAGTCACCACTTTTAATCTGAGGAAAAGAACGACGGAGTCAATGCATTTTGCACTAAATACACTGCAACAGCAAGTGCTTTGCTTCGATGTATATGTTGAGTTTATTGCGCAGAGCGTTGTCTTTTGTCTTTTCTTCGGGAATGAGATACAGGCGATATCTACCTAAAACTAGCCGAGCGTCGCGAGCGCCCGCTGCGAAAAGAAGACAACGTCGGCATCGCCATCCTGCAGCAGCGCCGTGAGGCATGGGGTCACGGTGCTCGCACACGCCTCCGCGTCTACTTTAGGGCCGAGCACCTCCAATGTTTTTGCAACGTTAAAGCGGATGTTTGGCACGGGGTCCTATTATAAACAATGACAACAGCGGTGAGCACAAACGACTGCCGGTTTCTCGAATAGCAAAGAGAGGTCCATCCGTACCTGAGCCAGCTCCACCACCAGAGGGATTAGGAGTGTTTGAATCGTCTCGGGGGTCATCGCTTCGCAAAGCACCTTAACTGCGTGCAGAGAGGTTAGGCGGTGCAGATAGTTGGCGTTTGAGTGCATGGCCAAGATCCGCGGCACCACGCTCGTCCGTGCCCAGTCCACGCCGAAGTGCTCCGTCAGATTCTTCAGATTGATCGTGGCTGCCTCGCGGATCGAAAATACATTGTCCACCAGCCACGACATGCAGAGCTCCGCCAGCTGCTCTTCGAAGTAGTCGCGTCCCAGCTGAGCCGCTAGCAACGGAATGTACTCTATGATCGCCAGACGGATACGCCATTGACGATCTTCCGCAAGATGCACGATAGCAGGCAGGAGAGACTGCGACAGAAGCTCGATCCCAATAACCTAGACAACGGCAGACACATCAGTTCCGAGTATTCAATTATCCGTGTCATGCCCACAGAGCATTTTTTTACCTTGTTGCCCTCTTCCAGATTTGAAATGACATTTAAGCGCACTTCCGAGTTTTGGTCATTCAGTAGCTGCACCACATACGAAAGGGTTAGATATCATTCCCAATCCATGAAAGCAGGCATCACTTACCAGCAAGAAGAGGGGCAGGAGGTGCTCAATTGTAAGGTCTCGCCCAAGGAATGGGGCGACCTTCATCACCACAGCAGCCAGAGCGGAGCGCACGTGGTCCGACATGTCGCGCGCAAGACGCTGAAAGCAAGGTACGACTTTCTCCACAATTCGCTGCGGCTGCAGGAGCCGCGCAACGCCCAGGATCTTCGATGTAGCCGCAGTGCGTACCTCAGCCTCATTATCCTCCAGCAACGAAACCACCGAGTCGCAGAACGTCGAGTTGATGGTCTCTGCATTCAAGGCCTCGCAAATTTGCGGGAAGCGGTTGGCCACCGACCACCGCACGCGCCACGAGCCATCACGCGCCGTCTCAAAGATGGTCGGCAACACCTGCGTCGGGAGAACTTCAGCGGGGACCAGACGCGCGAGCGCAACAGCGTTGTCAATCGTATGTATCCGGACGGAGTCCTGGCGGTCCGTAGCCAGCGCCAGGTACAGCGGCAGCATCTCAGCGCTGGCGCTAGGGCCGTCCATAACGGAAGCAAAGCCTCCAAGCGCGGCGGACGCAGCCTTCCTCACCATAGGCGTGTCGTCACGGCAAAGCTGCCCGAACATGCCGCGCATCTCAGCCTGAATCTCCGCCGAAAGTCTCGCGTAACCGACCTGGAAGAGACTGCACGACGCAATGCGCGACGTGAACCAGTCGCGCGTGACAAGACGCCGGAGCACCGGCACGAAGTGTTCCGCCACGTGATCGGGCTCCATTGCCTCTACCACCTTGCAGATCGAGCGCACCGCCATGTCACGAACTGAGGCTTCGTCCACCGTAGCCAGCGACTCTAACGGCTTCAGCAGTAGGTACGCGTGAGCCGGGCCGCCCACCACGTCCACGAAGTCGCCGAGCTCCTCGGCCATCACGAGCAGCACCTCATCCTCGTCATCGAGCGAGTCTACAATATCAGGATTAAAAGGTAATTGTCACGAGGTTGAAAGGTACCGGAGGCTGAAGACTGAAATGAAACCGCGTACCGTTCATGAAGGGCAGCAGCTCGTTCTGCGTGCGCTCGGGGCCCAGCGCCTCCGCTGGAAAGAAATGTGCCATACATCGAAGCAGCGCGTTATTAACCTGATTGGGGGCAATGTCAGCAGCAAAAGAGCAGCATTGTATGTACCGATGATGCGGATCTGGCGGATCGAGTTCAGGCGCAGCTGCACGTCTTCATGCTTGAGCTCGTCCACGAGGATCGCGATCGGGTACAGGCTGTTGTCTTCTGCTCGCAGCAATAATAATAAAAACACATATGACATTAAAAGCGGTTCAAACACATGCGGACTCCTCTCTCCGGGAATAATATTAGCTGTGCAGACGTACCAGCCGCTGCCGCCGCCATTTGTCCGATCTGTTACGTTAATTTAAAACCAACTGCGTGGGTCAATAGGCCGTCAGTCCACCGGGGCGCGGCCGCAGGCTACAGGCAGATGCTGCACCTGGCTCGGGGGTACGCAGACGCAGGCGCAAAGGAGGCGGGAGGAAGCAAGGGGGGACTCGCCCGACGCGCGCGCTCGCCACTCTGTCTCGCCGACTTTTGGGTGTGTGACCGCAGGGGAGAGGCCAAAGGATCGCAGTGCGCGAGAGACAGTTTTGGCCAATCCGAAATCGGAATTGAGGAGACGAAAATCAGTGATTGGCTGGCGCTTAAATTAGTGGAAAAAGAAAAAGCTTTCTTCCAGCACTCAGGAAGCTGCTCAGCATAAGGCTGTTGCCCGTTGTGCTTCATCCTCAAGGGCATCGAGCTGAAGGGAAACTGATGGCGGTTCATCTTTTGGAGGCCGGTTTTGGCTCTTGACTTCAAAACTCAAACGCGCCTCGCACCTTTTGCCTTTGTATGTCGGTTAGATGACGAAAAGGATACCAACTTAAATAAATTGCGTTGCTTGATTTACGTTACCTTGTGTATGCAGGCACTTGGGCCATGTTCATGATCACTTCGTTTGCACTTGGTGCTGCTACAAGTTCGTTGTAGCATACCACAACAACGTCGTCGTGGTTGACTTAGAATTCGAGTTGGTCGGAGTCCTTGAAGCTGCCTTTCAGGTCGGACGGCGCCTGCTTGGACGGCAGCCGCGATTGCTCCAGCTGCAGGTTCTCAATGTGGCCCGACGTGATGCCCTGCGACACCATGCGGATGCTGCAGTAGATGACGCTGGCCCACTCCATGCGCTCCTCGTCCGTGCGCACCTGCAGCACCAGCTTGTCCGAGGGCGAGCGCGCCACCACGATACACAGGTCGCGTCCAGGAAAGTGGACCAGGTTCAGGTAGCAGCCGTACAGCGAGAAGGACTTGCGGTGCTTGAGCTCGGCCGGGGCTCTTTTGCCGTTGCTGAACGACGACACCTCCTTGTAGTAGCGGATCTCGCCGTTCGTCACGATGACCACGCGCCTCTTCCAGTTTTCGAAGCCCGAGCGGGACTTCTTGATCAGGACGCCACGCTTGTACGGTGGCAGCAGGAACTCGAGCTGCAGCGGGAACGACGACGCACGCAGGATTTTGCGAGCTTCGGCGTACGTCTCGCGAAGAATACTGCGGCCTTCGACGGAGATAAGCTGGCTACCAACGGAAACGCCGCGGTTTCTCGGACTTGACGCCACGATGAGCGCCTCGGTGCGCTTCTGCATCTCAATGTCAATGTCCTCCGGGCGCCTGAAGAGCACGCCAATCTTGCCGAGTGGGATCTCCTCGGCGCGCTTGACCACGAGTGCCAAGCCCGCCACCGTACCCTTCTTGCCCGCCATTCGGCCGAGTGCCGTCTGTGCTTCTTGCAGAGCCTCGATCCAGAGATGCATTGATGACTCGTTCAGTGCGTTCAGGTGCATCTCGAACTTGCCGTCCTTGGACGTCAGCACGAAGTAGTATTTACGACCGTCGGGGCACTGCGCCATGCCGGGACTCACGATCGTGTCCTTCAGCGGCACCGACCCCTTCAGCTCGCTCTGGTTCTCCGTGTAGTACCTCAGCTCGCCCTTCTCAATCCGGAAGAAGCGGTTCTTCCAGTTCTTGTTAACATGACCGCGTTTCAGCAGACAGCCTTCCATGTGAATGTAGGACGTAGGGTCGTCGTACCGCTTCCACTCGTGGTTGCACTCCGTTTCGCGCACGTAGAACTTCACCGTCTTGCGCAGAGGGTCCCACGGCTGGGTAGGCACGGCCCCAGCCGCATGCAGGCGAGCGATCCACTTGGTCATCATGCGCTCTGACGGCGCTGAGATCATGAGGTTGCGCTGCGGCGTAGAGATCATAAACACGAACTTCTTCTCCATAGCGTTGGCCTGCACCGACACATCCGCCTTGGAGCCGTATCCGATGTCCATCGAGCCCTTCAGCTTCTTGAGAGTCTCATCGGCGTAATAGGACAGCACGCCGTCGTTCCGCAGCACGAAGAAGCGCCAGTTCCACGTCTTGAACTGCTGGCCGCACTTCTCCAGCCAGCCTTGCATCACCACGCCCATCTCGTCGTCTTGGGGGCGCAAAGCCACATCGGGGTTGTGCGCAGTGTTGCGAGGCGGTTGTCCCTCCGGTCTGTTGCTGCGTCCTGCCGCTTCAGCCGCTTCTTCTTCTTCAGCCACTTGAGCCATAGCGCTCTGTCCCATCTCCGAGTTCGTCGACTGGCCGAGCACGTTCATCCACGAAAAGCGGAAGCTGTCCTTGACACTGTTGCGCTGCGGCGTGGACGCCAGCGAGCCCATGGGTGACGCAGCGGTCGTAGTCTTCGACCGAGCCGACCTGGTCGTCGGTGCTGGGGACGGCATATCTGCTGCAAAGTCATCGTCGTCGTCGTCGTCTGCTCCGATGGACACGTCCGAGTCCTCCGAGTCCGAGTCAAGCAGCTGAGGCGGCGGCGGAGACTGCATGGCTGTCACCATCGAGGACATCGTGTCGTTGTCGTATCGCGCGTCCACATATCGGTCCGTTGACGCGGTGGAGAAGCGGCGCTCCTGCTGGCCATAGACGGCGGGCGCGTAGGCGTCGGGCCGGCTCTGCAGCGGCGCGCTGCG
>JAIKVE010000963.1:0-14703 GCA_024679115.1 Phytophthora pistaciae
GAGGTGCGCGAGCAGGTCAAGGCCGCCAGCAGCGTGCTCATCGTGGGCGGCGGCGCCGTGGGCGTCGAGGTGGCCGGCGAGATCAAGGCCAAGTACCCGAGCAAGACCGTGACGATCCTCGAGGGCAAGGACAAGCTGGTCGCGAGCGACGACGTGCGCGACAAGTTCCGCACCAAGCTGTCCACGTACCTCAAGCGCCTGGGCGTCAAGGTGGTGCTGGGCGAGCGCCTCACGGAGCGCCTGAGTGGCCACGGCTTCGAGAAGCGCACGCTGCGCACGGACAAGGGCACGGAGATCGAATCCGACATCCAGCTGCTGTGCGGCGGCTTCAGCCCCACGACGGAGCTCATCCAGAAGCTGGACGCCAGTCTGGTCACGCCCGAGGGCTTCATCAAGGTCAACAGCAAGCTGCAGCTGGACAGCGCGCAGTACTCCAACATCTACGCGCTGGGCGACGCGAGCAACAGCCCCGCGCCCAAGCGCATGTTCTACGCCGGCCTGCAGGGCAAGCACCTGGGCGCCGAGCTGGCGCTGGTAGCGCGCAAAGCGCAGAACAACGTGAGCAAGCCGTTCCCCAAGGTGGAGGTGGTGGGCACGATGCTGCCGCTGGGCCCGAACGGCGGCGTCTCGCAGCTGCCCGTCATGGGCGGCGTGGTCATGGGCAACCTTATCACCAAGTCCATCAAGTCCAAGGACTACTTCGCACATGGGCGGCGTGGTCATGGGCAACCTTATCACCAAGTCCATCAAGTCCAAGGACTACTTCGCGGGCATGGCCTGGAAGAGCATGGGCGCCGTCGTTCCCAACTAAGCGGCTACTGAGTGCCGTAGTTCGGTAGGAGAACTTGTTTATAACTGTAAAGCTATTCATTTCGTCTTTCAATTACCATTCAAACTTCCACAAGATGAAAGAAAACGCCACTTATGACATCTCGTTGCACTGCACCGCAATCTTGCTGTGAATGGTATCATGGCGATAATTTTTGTTATAGCGACAACGGCCCGTCCGGCAATAATGCCATGGAGGGAGGGGATATGGAATTTACGAATTCCCCTTGAAAAGCAAGTCCTTTGCCTCCTTGTCGAAGGCTGCTTCCAGCAGTGTAGGCATGCTGCAGTTTACTTACAGTCCATGGCACGCAATCTGTGTGCAGGCGGGCTGTGGCACGCAATCTCCTTGTTTGTGAACAGCCAGGAATGGTGGTGTGTGTCGGCTGGTCACATTCCACTTCACACCAGAATAGCTTCCGCTCACAATCCAATCGTCGCCAAGACAGCAAGAGCCAAACCATGACCCGCGTCGTTATCATCGGAGGCGGAGCGGCCGGCATCAACACGGCGCAAGCTCTGGCCAAGAACCTCACGGAGGCGGACGACACGGAGGTCGTCGTCCTTGAGAAGAACGCCTTCTTCTACCACGTCGTCGGCGCCCCGCGCGCCTACGTGGACGCCAGCTACACCGACAAGATGTTCATCCCGTACGACAACGCCATCCCCAAGCACGCCGCCAAGTTCGTGCGCATCGTGCGCGGCGTGGCCACCCGCATCTCGGCCGAGACGAACGAGGTGTCGTACCATGCAATCGGCAGCGACGACCGTCAGAGCGAGACGACGGAGACGCTGAAGTTCGACTACCTGGTGCTGGCCACGGGCAGCTCGTACTCGGTGCCGATCAAGCCGGACAGTCGAGACTTGCTCGGTCGGCCACGGAGGCCAAGCTGCAGGAGGTGCGCGGCCACATCGAGAAGGCGGAGAGTGTTCTGGTGGTGGGCGGCGGATCTGTTGGCGTCGAGGTGGCGGCGGAGGTCAAGGCCAAGTACCCGGCCAAGTCTGTGACGATCGTTGACGCCAACGACAAGCTCATCGCTAGCAACAACCTCCGCGACAAGTTCTACACGTACTTGGACGCGTCGCTGGATAAGCTGGGGGTGAAGGTGATCTTGGGTGAGCGTCTGACGGAGCGTCTGAGTGGGAATAGCTTCCAGAAGCGCACGCTGCGCACGGACAAGGGCACGGAGATTGAGTCGGACATCCAGCTTCTGTGCGGTGGGTTTAGTCCCATTGCGACGCTGGTGCAGGAGATGGATGCGTCACTGTTGACGGAGCGCGGCGCAGTGAAGGTGAACGGCCAGTTGCAGCTGGAGGGCGACAAGTACGCTCACATGTTCGCGCTTGGCGATGTGTGCAGCCACCCAGCACCCAAGATGGCGCTCGTTGCTGGCGAGCAGGGCAAGTTCCTTGCTGGAGAGCTGGCAGCTGTGATTCGCAAGAAGCAAGAGGGTTTTACGAAGCCATTCGAGGAGCCGCCAGTCGCCGCGATGATCTTGCCCCTGGGTCCGTGCGGAGGCGTATCACAGCTGCCCGTGTGGGGAGGTGTCGTGTTCGGGGACTGGGTCACGTGGATGATCAAGTCGAGGGACTATTTCGCTGGGTACATTTGGTCCAGCATCGGCGCGACCGTCCCGAAGTAAAAAGAGTACAGTACCAGGTAGCGGATAATTGACATCAAACGTGCTTGGCTGACTGAAATCTGAAATTTCACCTTTACATTCTTCTCGACACTCTTCATGGTTCAGGTCAAACTGTACAAGGTTTCGTTTCACTCGTTTCAAGATTGAGATTGAGTACATTTATCCTAACTAAGGAAACGACCAACCAACCCACCGTCCACACCGAGTTCATATCGAGCGCATATCTCCCGATGCCCCGCCGATACTACACGTTGACTTGGAGATTAAGCACAAGGTGGGGGGAGTCATCCGCTGACGATTACTCTTTGAAGTTCAAAGCACAGTACTCTACCTGTGGTAGACTACAGTCTTTACACTTTTTTGAATACATGTAACATGAATTTCTCTAATCGCATCAACATGCGCCACAGATGAGAGTTTACTCCGAGCCAATCGTGCTGCAGAGGTAAATGTACCCGGGAGTAATCTACAGGTTGAAGGCCATGATTTCTCCGTCAACGCGTGAGGTATCACTTGTTTTTGCAAGAGTACCGTACCTGGACTACCCGAACGCCAGGACTTAAGAGATCATTATCCATTTCTTCGCGGATGAACCACTTCCTCTCAAGAACTACAGCCCGGACGATCACTAACCAAGCCTCCAGCCACTTCATCAAGTCCAATATGATGCGCATTGTGATCGTCGGCGGTGGCCAGGCAGGCATTAACTGCGCCCAGAACCTGGCCAAGACTCTGACCGAGGCGGATAACACGGAGGTCGTCGTGCTCGAGAAGAGCGCTCACTTCTACCACACACTGGGCGCTGCTCGCGCCTGCGTTGATGCTGACTACGCCAAGAACATGTTCGTCCCGTACGACAACGCCATCCCCAAGACGTCCTCGGGCTTTGTCCGCATCGAGCACGCGGTGGCCACGGGCATCTCGGCTGACAGGAAGGAGATCTCGTTCCACCCGATCAGCGCCGATGACAAGAAGAGCGGAAAGGCCGAGAAGCTGCACTTCGACTACCTGGTGTTGGCCACTGGAAGCACGTACACGGTTCCGATCAAGCAGGACCCGGAGGACTACACACGCGCAACGACGGAGGCCAAGCTGCAGGAGGTTCGCTCGGAGATCGAGAAGGCCGGGAAGATTTTGATCGTTGGCGGCGGAGCTGTCGGCTGCGAGATGGCCGGTCAGATCAAGGCCAAGTACCCGGACAAGAACGTGACGATCCTGGAGGCCCACAGCGAGCTCGTTTCGAGGAACAAGCTGTCCGACAACTTCTACTCGAAGCTGCACGCTGCTCTGGACGCCATGAAGGTGAACGTAATCCTGGGCGAACGCCTCACAGAGCGTCTGCCCGGGAACTCCTTCGAGAAGCGCACGCTTCGCACGGACAAGGGCACGGAGATCGAGTCTGACATCCAGCTGCTGTGCGGTGGCTTCCACCCAGTCTCCGATCTCGTGCAGGACATGGACCCGTCGCTCGTCACGGAGCAGGGGTCGATCAAGGTGAACGAGCTCCTGCAGCTGGACGACGACAAGTACTCGAACATTTTCGCGCTGGGAGACAGCAGCAACCACGCAACCCCCAAGATGGCGTTCTGGGCCGCTGACCAGGGCAAGTTCCTCGCCGCTCAACTTGCGGCCGTCGTGCAGAAGAAGCAAGACGGCTTCAACAAGCCCTACCCGGAGGTCACGACGGAGGCGGTGATTCTGCCGGTGGGTAGCGGAGGCGTCTCGCAGCTTCCTGTCTGGGGCGGCGTCGTGGTCGGCGACTGGGTCACTTGGATGATCAAGGCCAAGGACTTCATGGCTGGCCGCACCTGGGGCAGCCTCGGCGCCACGCCCCCGAAGTAAGTGTACAAGTGGAATCGTTGCCTAGATGCAGATTAGATGCTGATTTTGGAGGAATGATCTTCATTAGCAACAAAATACACAACAGAGATCCTGTATTTTGCGAAGTGCATTAGTGTCGTTAAACACTTAGGATATTACCTTACTTCGGAGCGGTAGCGCCGATGCTGGCCCAGATGCGACCAGCCAAGTAGTCCCTGGACTTGATAAGCCACGTGAACCAGTCGCCCAGAACAATCCCCCCGAACACCGGGAGCTGCGAGACGCCTCCAGACGGGCCCAGTGGCAAGATCATCGCCTCGACTGCCACACCAGCAAATGGCTGAGAGATCGCCTGAGAGATCGCTTTTTGCTCCTTGTGGATCACAGCCGTCAATTCACCGGCAAGATACGAAGCCTGTTCACCGGCCCAAATCGCCATCTTCGGCGTTGGGTAGTTGCACACATCGCCCAGCGCGAACATGTGAGCGTACTTGTCGCCCTCCAGCTGCAACTGGCCGTTCACCTTCACTGCGCCGCGCTCCGTCAACAGTGACGCATCCATCTCCTGCACCAGCGTCGCAATGGGACTAAACCCACCGCACAGGAGCTGGATGTCCGACTCAATCTCCGTGCCCTTGTCCGTGCGCAGCGTGCGCTTCTGGAAGCTATTCCCACTCAGACGCTCCGTTAGACGCTCACCCAAAATCACCTTCACCCCCAGCTTATCCAGCGACGCGTCCAAGTACGCGTAGAACTTGTCGCGGAGGTTGTTGCTAGCGATGAGCTTGTCGTTGGCGTCGACGATCGTCACAGACTTGGCCGGTACTTGGCCTTGACCTCCGCCGCCACCTCGACGCCAACAGATCCGCCGCCCACCACCAGAACACTCTCCGCCTTCTCGATGTGGCCGCGCACCTCCTGCAGCTTGGCCTCCGTGGCCGACCGAGCAAGTCTCGACTGTCCGGCTTGATCGGCACCGAGTACGAGCTGCCCGTGGCCAGCACCAGGTAGTCGAACTTCAGCGTCTCCGTCGTCTCGCTCTGACGGTCGTCGCTGCCGATCGCATGGTACGACACCTCGTTCGTCTCGGCCGAGATGCGGGTGGCCACGCCGCGCACGATGCGCACGAACTTGGCGGCGTGCTTGGGGATGGCGTTGTCGTACGGGATGAACATCTTGTCGGTGTAGCTGGCGTCCACGTAGGCACGCGGGGCGCCGACGACGTGGTAGAAGAAGGCGTTCTTCTCAAGGACGATGACCTCGGTGTTGTCCTTCTTGGTAAGGTTCTTGGCAAGAGCTTGAGCCAGACGGATGCCGCCCGATCCACCTCCGATAATAACGATGCGCGTCATGTTCTTGATGTTGTTGCTGGCGTGCACCTGGCTCGTTCGTTGTTGAAGACTACCTGTAGTCTCGCAAAACCGTTTGTGTGACGTTTGCAACTTGGGAAGCAACTAGCCCGACGAGAATATCTCATCCTGTGGTAATCGTGGTCGGTTCTAGTTTGTTTACCACAAGACTGCGGAGATAAACACCAAGTTACCTGCATTCGCGAGGCCCCTATTGTTAAGGATTTTAAATTTATATTTTTTAATGTCCTACAATATAATAAGTATCATGTAATAACATAAATAATTGAAGAACCAAATAAAATAAAAATACCTGTTAAATGTAAACTAAAATTGCTAAATCTACTGAAGGTCTTTGAAATTTTGATTCATAAAATTATAATAAAATATAAAAATTAATTTATTACTCAATGGAAGGATACCCAATAGACAAGCACGTCACGAGGACATGTTGACCACAGCCTCCCTCAGGATTGCGAAACGTGTTGGCACGAAAGACACGAAGCAGCTACAGCGATCGAGTTTGATGGGTCAAACCAAACACATCGAGTCAGCTTTTGAACTCGACTCAGTCGCTATTACGCTATGGCGCGTGTCAAGGGCAAATTCGTTGAGCATGCAAACCATGATGTGAGATCTTTTTGGCTACACTGTGTGACCAGCAGTCTGGGTGAGCTTGAAAGGGAGGGCGATGTTGAAGCCGATCGCTTATCGGCTTCAAGTCACTGGCGTCCCCGTTAATTTTTTAGCGTAAAAGACTCACCTCATGCGAAGTCCGTTCACTGCAAGGACTTGAGGCTGTCGTCGAGACGGCAGTCTTTACCCGCGACGATATGCAAAGTGACTCACAATGCGTTGTGCGTTGCTGCCGAGAACAGACGGGAAAACGACACGCAGCTTGAGTCAATTCTGAACATGATTGCCAACCTGCGAGTGGGCAGAAGCAATAGCCCAACCACTTTTGATGGTTAGGCGTGGATCACTCCAATCGCTGCGATCCGGCTTCACTCCGCTCTCTTTTTCTCTCCAAGCCCACAGAGTGGCATCTTGGCATGGGCTGAATCTGCTTGCGGTCGCCATCTTTGCCAGCATTGAAGAGAGAGACGGCACTGAAGGAATGGATCACCACCGATGAGTCCACATTTGCGCGTCGTGGAGTGAAAGCCGCATAGGCCTTTACCAGCATGCTAGAAGACCCTCAGGCATTGAGCGGCTCGTAGCCGCGGGGTGTCGGCGGGTTTGGAAAGCCGTGCATGTATGCATACTTGGAAGGAAACGTTCTGCGGACAAGATGCCGGCATAAGAACTCCACGCAGCGCGACTATCCTGCAGTCAACGGAGCTCGCAGCTTGTGGCCGTATTCACGTAGCGATTTCTATTGGAACAGCTTGTTCATCTTGTGGCTCGGCATCAAGACTAACGTGTGGAAATGACTGCCGCCAATATGTATTCAACTAATAGCACCGTTGGTATGTATCTATAACAACTGTTGCTATCTTTCACGAACAACATCTTGGTGTAAATTCGCGTTCGTCGAGGTAAAGGCAGCGGAGCATGGCGAGCATCCAGATGCCAGCTGGCAGGTCACGCCACCCTACACATGGGCCGACAATAGTGAGGCCGAGTCGAGCGCCACGGTAGCCGCGCTTGCCACCCCGAGACGCCCTGCCGGCCGGGTGTCGCCTCTCTCCATGGCGCGCCTGTCACCGTTCGGTCGGCGAGAGAGCTCGCTCGCTCGCTCCGAGTTACATTTTAACTTGACCCGTGCCGCTCAGGACTCTGCCTGCCTGGATCTGTGGCGAGCGCAATCCAATTGAGACTGTGCCAATGACCATGGGCGCGGACCCCAGATACTGCAAGGTGACGGTGCACCCGGCGGCTTCACCGCCTCGGATGCGTCGCCAAACTGTCGGCGACGAAGGTCTTCCGGCCATCCGCAACCGGCCGTACAAGCGCGCGCCGCCGCCGGTGCCGCCTTACAAGGCGCATGCTGCTGCAGTGTACGACAACGTCGAGGAGCTGGTGCAGGAGGATGACACGGCCGACATCGCCGTCCTGAGCGAGGAGGAGCCGATCTCTCGCCGGCGCGCGCACACGACGTCGTCGCTGTCGTCATCGGTGCGGCTGTCGAACATCCTGAACCCGTTGTCGCGCATGACAATGCGCTGGACGGAGCACTCGACTGACTCGCCCAAAAAGGCAACCAACTCGTCTACGACGAGCGTGTCCTCGTCACCAAATCTGTTCGACACTCCACCCCCGCTGATGACCCCGCCGCCTATGATGGACCTGGCCAACTCGTTCCTCGACGTGGACACTGACGGCAGCGATGACCTCCTGCGGCCGACGTTTGAGGACACTGGCGGTCTGAGACCGACATTCGATGACTACGGCAGTGTGAGACCGACATTCGAGGATAACGGCAGCATGAGGCCGACGTTTGAGGAGACTCGCAAGTCCAGACCGACATTTGAGGACACTGGCGTCTCGAGGCCGACGTTCGATAGTCTGAGACCTACGTTCGAGGACATCAACAGTCTCATGGCCGGCACGCCGCCGATCCCCGCAGGACTCACGCTTGACATGCTGCCGACAGAGTACGAGACGCCTCCGATCCCGTCACACGTGCGCGACGTGCTCATGTTCAACCAGAACCAGCAGCGTGGCATGTCGCCTCTGGCCATTGATCAGAGCGACGATGAGTTCGAAAGCGAGAGTGAGATCGAAGACGACGACGCCAGCAGCGCCACGACGGACGACTACGGCGAGGACCCCACGAACCGGTCGGTGGACATCGACAGCATCCGTCAGACGCGCTCTGAAGCTTTGGCCAACTTTGAGGCGTCGCTCATTCGCCGCATTCCGCGCTCTCGCACTACCGAAGTGCCAAGGAAAGTGGGAGGCTCGGCCCGCAACATTCGCGGCATGAGCTCTCCGCCTCGCATGATGAGCCAAGTCATTCGTCGCAACGTTACAGTACCTGACGGTGGCGCCGCTGCTGCGGGTGCTGTTGCGCCTGGGTCTCGACAGCTCCACAATGAACCGTCTTCAGTGCCCATGTACCACGGACAGGAGCTCCACCTGGCATTCAAGACGACCACAGGCCAGATCACCCAAGTGCAAGGCCACTCCAAGAGACGTGGAGTAGGCCACAAGAACCCCTTCTCGCGGCGGGTGCGTTGCTACGGTATTCAGCCTTACGATCAGTTGGAGGACACAGACACTCTCCGTATTATCGGACACACCACGGATGGGCTACTTCGCGGCGGAGACTGCATCTCGCTGGCTCGCACCGATGGTACAGTGCTGCGTATGCAGAAGATCTCCAAGAAGCTCACGTTTAGCAACAAGATCGACGTACGCGCCAAGTTTGTCATCACTGGTGTCCCCGATCGCACACCTGTGACCTCAACGTCCAAGTTTTACCTCCAGAGTGTGTACGACCGCAAGAGGACAGTGGGGTTCTTGCCGTCTCGACGCGAAAGCCACCCCGGCTGCCTTGCCATGTACGTCCACCGCAACGTTGACGACAAGGTCGAGCCGATCCAGTTCTTCAAGCGTCACCCGGGCCACAGCCTGGCGTTCTGGCACAACCCACAGCAGTGGGTGTAATCAAACGCCACGGGGCGTTCTGGCATCAATAAGGTGTTAACAAACACATACAGTGCGGTTGAAGTGCTGGAGTGCGTCCTGCCTCAAGAAGAAGGGCAGGACAGAGTGATCGAGTGGTCAACGTCTACCGGAATCTATTGCAAGGTAGTGTTTAGTGTTAGATGTAGTTTGTGGTGTCGTCTAAGTGGTGTGCGGGAGTCGGAGTATCAATATGAATCAACCACCGAGTGCTGAAACAACGAACCGGATTTCTGTTGACAAAGTCCCATCATATTCCTCATCAGCAAATGTGCCGAAGCATATCGAGCATTCACCTAGATCACAACAATTGAATACACCCTCTTCGACGAATCGGTATTGCAAGTTACCGATTGTTCCGTTGGGCGGAAACAGCTCAAACTTGTTGTTTTCAACGCTCCTCCGAGGCAGAATATCTACAGCCGATCAACATCTTTATAGCACGCGTGCCCATAAGCAAGGATATCTCAGACGAGATAAGCACGTTGTGCTACTGCTTCCTTACAGTGCTGAAGATGGCATTCTAGAAAACTACCAAAATTGGTTGACGACCACCTCTAGGGTCTCGAGTCGAGACTCTCGACGTAACCACGTCAGACGGATTACACGGCAAAAAAGGCGGTATCCACGATGATGTTGCTGAGTGCACGCTATCCGTGCGAGCGTGCACGCACATTGCATCTGATGGAACGAATCCAGTTCGTTCTTTCGGAATTGTTTTCGACAGTTTTTAGCAAACTCAACCGTTCGACTAACTGAGCAATTCCGAAAATGCCTTGATGCAAGGGCCAACCACGTTGGTCGTACCTGGCAGACCTGTGCGCAGGGTTTGACAGTAACATGATTTTCCACAATGCATCCAGGTATTTTTTTTTTTATTTTTAGGGTTTCATTGTGTTAATGGGCCAAATGCATAAAGCGCTTCGGTTAAAAAGCAATGCGCCGAATGGCAGCCCCTATGAACAAGGGATGGTGGGGCGATCACAGTTTTCCAAGGCATCCATGGTCTAGTACTTGACTTAAACGCGCGCTTCGTGCCACGGCAGTGACGGGCTGGGCCCTGCGGAGCTTGACTTCTGGCGCGGTGCTTGAGCTCCGAGGCGCCCAGCCCACAATTAGCTGCCTGGGTCAGTTGTGCATTCGTGCTTGCTGCGCTGATCTAGCAGTTGTTGGTCGTTTGCGCAGTACCTAGCGCCCTCCTGCAATACAAAACTAATTACCCATATGTGTAGCCGTTGGGGAGGTCGACTACCGGTACTGGACATTACTAGAAACTACTATATTACTATAATTATAGTAACCCAGATCACTGAAACTACTACTACTACTACTACTACTACTACTACTACTACTACTACTACTACTACTCAAACAGTAACTTAGTTGCAGCTACTCCTATTTTACAGTTTATATTAAAATAACTACAGTAGTCATTTGGTCAAAAATCACGTTACTGGTAAACCCTGCCTGTGAACGACAAGCTGCAAGTCATTCAGGGCAAGGCTTGCGTGGGCCGTGCGCCCTGAGGCGGTAACCAAGTAGACGGCCTTCAATGTATTCTTACCGTTCTCAACGACAGCTCTGTCGATTAGTTCGGTGAAGGCAGAGATGGAAGATATGATACGCTTACTAAGCACAAGTCTGTTTTCATGTTGCCTGGTTGTATCCGTGCCAGGCAACCATTTCATTTGATGCTTGTGTCTACATTTGAAAAACGAAAAACTATCGTCACATACAGTCCATAAAAAATCATACAAAACTCCGTCGCGGCTCTCCGCGTCACAAGGAGACCTCGTCGAAAATGTCCGTCCAGGAATCGCCAAGGTACTCGGTGTCAAGCGGTGGCAACGTCTCGAAAGCAAGCTCGTTGTTGTTGTTGTTGTATGCGATGTTGTTGCCAACGTCGGCTTGGACAATAGGCGCCACAGGGTTTAGAATCGGCTCGAGCAGTGAACTGAGCTCCTCTTCTCGACCAGAATCGGTCACCAGAGACCAATCCAGCGCGGCCAAATCCGCTGCATCAAACCCAGCCAGTGGCCCCGACTCGTTGACGAAGTTCTCTGGGCTGAACGAAGCCATCTCCTGTTCTGGCTCGCGCTCGTCTTCGTGCTTTATCTCGGTGTGTAGTCGCTTGACCTCAACGCGTAGAGCGCGCTCGTCGGAGCTGCTTTCATCGTGAAAGCGCTTTGCCCCAATGTGAGTATTCGCTGCACACATCGCTGCCTTCTGCGCCTCCATCTCAGCTACGAGAGGCGCTAACTGGGAAGGCTGGCACCGGTGGAGGAACTCGTGACTGAAGGTGCACACACTGGCGCGCGTCTTCGTCCACTTGCGGTAGCCGAAGTTGTTCAGCTGGCGCTGGAAGCTGGCAAACTTGCAATGCTTGAAGTACTTGGGCAGGATCTCACGCTCGAGTCTCGGCACGTCGAAGACCTGGAAGTGAGACCCGTCCACGGACCACGACAGGATGAACGGATCTTCGTCGTGCAAGATGTCGTAGAGAGTTCGGACGAACCGAGGAACCTCGTCGACGATCTTCTCGCTGGAGCGCATCTCGCGTTGCGATGTCGATACTATGAGTCGCTGCTCAGATGTGAATTCAGTTGTGGGGGCGCAGAAGCTTCTTTGATATCCTTAGTCTCTTTCGTGACGAGAAGCAGAGAAGGCTATATTTGTGACGGTGCATACACAGGAGATTGCTTTACTACAGAAAGCGTTGGATGAACAACGAAATGCGCAGAAACCGCAGCTGCAGCTGCCTTGGCCCGAAAGCGCATGGCGCCTAGTGAAATACACAGCTGCTGCATTTGGCTGGTACACTGTTGTATTGAAAGGCGCGCTGCACGTTTGCTGTACCACGTTGAAGTGACTTCTTGGTGGTCGTACGAGGCACGTGCTTTCGACGCTTTCTGAAGTGGCTACGTTCGAGAACGTGCACTCGCATGGCATTTCCTATCTAACCAAACTGGACTTTCCGTAGATGCTGCTACTTCAAAGGTACGCAAGCGCGATCCTTCCTAACCGCGTCCCTGTAGGAACCCCGTGCACCGAGAATTTGCAACAGTTCAACAACGACACCTCTAAACTAATCGAGCATTCATCAAGATACAGCAACACCAAGCACTGCATGTAGTACATATTGAAAATCCAGGCACGTCTTTGCTGGAAACGCACATGCCACTTGTGATCTTGAGGAGTTCCCTAGCAACAGATCTATTCGACCGGGAACCACAACAGCAGTTCCACTACTACCATAAGAAGTCTGCGAGTGTTCTTAGATCTTACCGCCAGGTGTCCGCCAATTCCTCGTGTGCCGGTCAGCCGAATATTGACAAAGTCACAAGGCACCACTTGTGGATTCCTATATGTCTGTCGCAGTAGAATGCGGCATACCGTAGACACGCCACCATCGTGTCCACTTCACATCTCCGTCACAACTCAATCGGGCTCGACCCACACACAACATACCACCACCACAGAGGACCATCCTCGTGACCACGAACAAACAAGCTCACGACTCAACATGAATTCTACTAGCTGTACGAGTGACCCTGCCGCCGTGCCTCGCTTCGTGCGCGCCGTCTACGACATGCTGCAGAACGAAGACCAGTGCATCCTCTCGTGGTCGGCGGACGGATCGCACTTCCAGGTGTACGACGTCCCGCGGCTCGAGACAGAGGTGCTGCGCAAGTACTTCAAGCACGGCAAGTTCACCAGCTTCCAGCGCCAGCTCAACAACTTCGGCTTCCACAAGTGGACCAAGACGCGCGCCAGCGTCGCCACCTTCAGCCACGACGTGCTCGTGCGGTGCCACCCGTCGGAGCTCGCCGTCCTGGTGAGCCGCATGAAGACGAACAAGACGACCGCAGCCACGACGAGAGCCACGACCATGTCTGCCAAGCGGCCTCGGAGTATTCTGGCTGCGACGCCCGAGACGTCCAGCGCAGCGAAGAAGCACAAGATGTCGCCGCGCGATGTGTGTGTCGTCGACGACCTAGCGGGTCTCAGCTTTGACTGCATTCTCGAGCCGCTATGGACGAAGGGCGACAACTGCAGCTCTAACGACATGCTGCTGCTGGACGCGCTAGACTCCGTCGAGCTGACCGCGTTGGTCGAGCTGGACTGGGACGCCGCCATCTCGCCTCTTGAGCTTGACACCTGCGACAGCGATAATACCAACGCTACCGTCAACTGCACTGCTGCTGGGCTGCTCACCGAGGACGACGTGGCCGCCGTAGTATGCAGTCTGGACGCGGCGCAGGTGCTGTCGAACTGCGAGCTGGACTCGCTGCTCGGTGATGCCTCCGACTCGGATGCCGACCTCGCCATCATCGACGCTGACTTGGATATGACCACCGGCATTGACATGAACGTCGCTCCGGACGCCGACAGCTTGCTGTTTGTGTAGTTTCGCGCCGCTGCCAGCGCGCGCGCACGCACGCACGTCAACCTGTGCGCTGCGGTACAGATATAGAACTTCTGCGTCGTAGTATAGTATAGTATAGTAAAACGCAATGCAACTAATTTATGAGCTTCATACAGTGCTCGATTTCGCCCCTGATCAACGGATTAGTTGACTCGCTCTTGTTGAAGTTGGTTTCGGAGGTCGTACAGTATCCTGGCCGTTTTCTGTTGAAATTCGTCTACAACTTCAGTTGTCGACATGGCTACTTCTACACATGCGTACATGTACATGTAGTCGCTGTAGTCGCTGTACATGGACTGCCATCACTGCATGCGTACTTCAGTACGCGGCAGCCCGCCCACCTACCCTACTGTACGCCGTTTTACTGTACCTCCGAATGAACGAGCAAGTGAGCAAAGCGAGCACCCAGGCGGACGAATCTAGCGTAAACACATGGAAAACTTCAACATCGATCGATAGCTCGGTGGGTGGACAGGGTGCGGTGACTCAGACCTGTCGTCACGAAAGAAACTTTCGCGAAGCTATTCAAAGCGCAGCCGTCTGCTTTGCTGGAACTGCGCTCGCCACTTGCGTTCTCGGTTCGTTCCCCGCCAACAGAGCTAGTCGACCCAGCAGCAGCAGCAGCCTACTCGTGTGTTCTTAGATCTTAGCCGACGTGTCCGTCAATCCACGTGTGCCGATCGGTCTGTCGGCCGATCTTGCCAAATGTGACAACGCACCGCGCCTGGTCACGCGGGTTACCTATCTGTCTGTCTGGCGCGGCCGAACATGTATGCGTACCGCAGGCTTACCTCGTCGAGCGAGCCACTTGACATCTCCGTCACAACTCAATCGGGCTCGACCCACACACAGCACAACACCACCACCGCGGAGGACTACCCCCCTCGCCACCAAAGCCAAGTACACAACTCAATATGAATTCTGCTGCTAGCGACCCTGCCACTGTGCCTCGCTTCGTGCGCGCCGTCTACGACATGCTGCAGAACGAAGACCAGCGCATCCTCTC
>JAIKVE010000964.1:0-14695 GCA_024679115.1 Phytophthora pistaciae
GTGGTGCGCGTGAGCTAAGCCGGCCGGGATTGACCAGTGTCTCGGGCCCCGGCTGAAGTTGACAGGAGTAGCAACCGACCCTTTCACGGTCCAAGAGAATAAGGAAGGGCTACGTGTTTGTATATAACTCTGTATCTGCTTGTATTGTTGGGCTATCTGAGGGCTGTCAGAGGCGACGTCCAGGAAGGTTACGTTCTGCCCTGCTACCTAGCGACCTACAAGTATCAAGACAACTCATCCACGGTTGAAGACCCTGGTTGCGAAGACAAACGAACCCACAGGGATTGTTCACAAGGACACACGCCACCCCGGTTGGAATGTACATCTAGGTGTATTACTTCCGACTAGGGTCTGTTCTGGGTGCACCCCATTCGGGAGTCCACATCCAGGGCGCGCTAAACTATACACCTGGGCGGTCAGGCGTTCACCCGCCTCGCCTCAAACTACCGTTCGCACTGCTACATATGTATTTGTGGTATACGTCAGAAGACTGTCGTTTTCGACACATTCATATACCCAAATTGTCTTGTGGCGAATGACTCACGCTGAGATCTAGTAGCGCATAAGAGCGAGAGTGAAGAGGAGGGCGTACATTTGCGGGGACTGTGGCCGCGCTTTTGGGAACCGAAACACGAGAATCAAGTATCGATTGCGCAAGCAAGCTTTTACTGGTGCTGGAGATACCGAGCAAGCAAAACCATAGAGTCAACAGCAGCAATCGATCACGTATCGAAGTTAATACAGCGGAGGGTGCTGGAGAGGAGGGTGACGCGGAGTTGAGCATCGATGAGGAGTTCAACGGCCAGGAGTAGAGCAGCGAGGGGAAAAGCCGTGCGGAGAGCAGTCAAGAGCGGGACGGTGTAGAGAGCGACATGGACATTAATTTTGGTTTGTCGTAGTTGGCCGTCGCTTTTGTAAAAGGGTGCAGCAGACATTTGTTTTTTTCGTGCCCTGCACATCTCAGCTAACGGATTTTACCGAATAATACCGGGATTTCTTTTTGCTAAGCCCCCCCCCCCCCCCAACAACTACAACAACCGATCGGTTTTGACGAGGAGGTGTCTAAAAAGGTGAGGACTTATAATTAGCGGCCACCAAACCAGATATGGACGATGAAGCAAAACAAATCTACATTGCCAATGCAATCGGAGTGTATTAAAAGAAAAAGTGCAGCTTACATCATGTTTTTGCGCTTGCTTCGCTCGAGTAGGACACTCCCGCCCGCCCCTCCAGCTTCTTTCCTTGCGCATACTTATCCAGTAACAACTTCGCCACTCGGAGGTCTTCGGTTACCCGAGCGGGTGTACTCCCACCTAGTCTGAGGTTTCCGGTCATCGATGAGACGACACAGCAGATCCCGATGTCGCCCGCGTGAATACAAGCTGTTAGCCCTCCAGGGATGACGCACATCGAACAGTCACGGGAAGCACACTTCGCCTTCACCGGTTTCGATATGTGACCCCTCATTCTATCCCACGCAAGTGCCTTTCCGTCAGCCAGCAGCCCGGGTGGGAACACAGTGTCGATCCAGTTGCATAACAACTCCAAGTCCACCCAAGCCTTCGGCTGGTTGGCGACGTATGTCCCACCTATCCTTTTGTGCTTGCGGAATCCCTTCCAGATCACGAGAGGGGGAAGCCTCACACCCGTTGTAGTAAGCGACAGCTGCCCATCGATACAAAGCCGGTAGACTTGAGCACTTTGGCGGCTGCCGCGTACTTCAACCGTTTGTTCGTGGGTGCCCTTGAAGCACACGGTAGTCTCGCCCATCAGGACCGGTGTTTGGAACACTTGCAACCGCCAGTATACCGGCCATCGCGCCACGAATCCGAGAAATACTTGGTGAACTCTTTCAACTGCGGTACGGCCTTCCAATCAACCAGACTTCGTCTTTCAGTTTGTAGTGCACGTTATATTTTTCAGCGTAGTGCATCTTGACAATTCTGTTCATGACAGCCCTGCGATCTTTCAGTTGTCAGTGTCCCATGGGCTTTCGAACCCCGTAGAGCACATGAAAGAAACACATCAAATATGTTGCAAAGTCGAACGGTGTCGCCTGCTGATATCCGTTAAGCTGGGCGTCTTTAGCGTCTTCCATGACCACGTCAATGCGTAGTTGAGCCGAAGGTCTCATTTGGTTAATCATGCCGACAAGCTAGCTCAGGCACATATCGTATTCCTTGGCTGCTCGCTGGCTAACCACAAAATTGCTGAAAGGTGATAGCATCAGATAAGGCACATGTGATGACGGAATAACGAGGTCAATTAGCTTGACGATTGCATCTGCGTGGAAGTGTGTAAAACGGCTTGGCGAGGTAAACTCAATAGAAGCGGTGCCAAGGCAATACTAGTGACAACAATCACAAATGAGTCATCGTCATCCCCAATCCCCAATACGGATTGCCACCTTCCTCGCCACGGTACCCAAAGCAAAACCTAGGATCCCTCTCACCGGAGGGGCCGAATACGCGCTGTCGAATGAGGTGTTGCACAGCGGATTTTGAAGTTTGGTTGTTTGAAGACGGCACAAAGACTTATGACAGGGAAGGGTATCCACCCGTAGGTCGGGTAATACCTGTCGAGCGACGCATGCTGCTCAGAACTAGTTGTGCCGGGACGGCACACTCATCTTGCAAAAAGATAAACTTCTTTTTTTTGCGGTTATCATAGCGTTGGGTGGACCTTCGCAATCCACAACTAAAACACAGGCAATGGACCTGTCTCCCTTCACTTTTCGCGAATTGCAAACCGACGACTGAAGCAATGATACGATACGAATTACACGCATTTCCTATAACGATGGTATTCATGCATGACTACAGCGACGGACATAATCAAAATACCAGAAGCAAGGCACAAGAAGAGGTAAAAACGGAACTGCCGTAGCTATTTTAGGCCTACCAGGTCTTGGCAGTATGGGTATTTTAGACAATCAGATGCCTATCAAGTATCAAAAAGTATGAGGCCGTCAGTCGGCAAAATGGAGACTCACTGGTGGGATTGGTCCGGTACTTTGCCTACCGCCACGGGTTCTCACACGAAATACAAGTGGGCGTACGTTAAATATGCTTCCTAACCGTAACGTACGCGCTTTTGATGGTCCCAAACTGTAACGTTTGACGTTATGACGTTTATCGGTTTTGATATGTGCCAGGAAAAACCTGATTGCCGTGTGCGAGGAGTTCACAAAGACGTTCAGCATGAGCTGCGATACGGAGAGATGGTTTCCCAGCCATAGCAATTGTAACAAAGGTATTTTGACAACATTGGGACAGCTAACCCTGCTAGATGCCACAATTTTAAGCCAGCCGCCTGAGGTAAAATTTGTCATTACAAGGAATGGGGCCGACGAAGTGACATTACCGGCGCTGCCACGGCCCGATGACCGCTTCGTGTCATCTAGCGGACGGGCCACGCACACGAAAAGTAGTGGTGTAATCAAGACAGCCGCGTTGAACTGAAAGGAGCGACTGGTTGTGCTCGTGACTGCGCCAGACGTAAGAGAGAAGGCGCACGCATACATAGATCGCCATAGGAAGGAAATGCTGGATCAATATCACTGTCGTCGAGGAAAGACTACGACTGCCGCTGACCCTTCACTTGAAAGTGCAACAGCAGACGGCTCCGGTGGAGTAGTTAGTGGTGCAGCAGACGTGGAGGCACTCCCTGAGGAAGATAACCTGGACCAAACAGGAGATTTTGTCGCATCTGGTAGCGAAAGCGACGAAAACCCAGAAGGTTATGTTGAGACCGAGGACAACCGTGATGAACTAAAGGGTGAAAGAAGCTGACACTGACGCCACAGAAGAAATCCAGAGGCTGCAATCGGCACCGACACACAAGAGCCGCGGAATCCAGTGGTTGCAGGGGTTTTGGCTTCGTACACGTCCATCACCAAGAAAACGTACGTGGATAATTCTCGTTTCCAGATGTTCGATTAGACTGGAACTATGAGGCTACAAACTGTCCTCGCTTGGAACTATTCGTGACGGATGATCGCCGGGGCATAGGTGTGAGGAACTTGGAAATATGCCCCGGAATCATTTTGACATCGAATATGTTGGCGAGCTGATAGAGCGGATAGGCAATTGCGAGAAATTTCGCGTTGTTGATGGGAGATATCGGATCGAGTTGGTGATCCGCGAGGATAACCCAGACGCCTCCGTCTATATCTACCCAGACAAGTTCACATTGTTCAAGTACTTTCCAACTGTCTTCCCAGTCACTTCAATATCGTATGCTAGCTTGATAAACGCAGCTGCGTGTCGCAAACTTCTTGTATTACAGATGAACTGAAACCTTGCTGCAGCAAAAATCATTCTTGTGCCAGCTTCTTATTTCGACCACGTATTTCAATGCGAAGCTGCGATGGCTGGTTGATATGTCTACTGACAGTACTTTGCGAAGTATCCAGCTGCACGGCGATCTCACGCTGCGGCTTCGATCCGGCCATCTCCATGATCAACTTGTGGCCAACTTCCGAAAGCCGAGGCCGCTTTTCACCCACCCCAGCCAGTTGAAGGAGGCGACGTTCTTGAGATTCAGTTAGCGACGTATATTAACCAGACTCGACGACAACCCGAAGCTGATCAAGCTCCAGATCTCGCTTCTTCTTCTCTGCAATCGCTTCGTAGCGACGGAGAGACTTTTTCGTCGCAAGCCGCACGCTATGACAAGCCTTGGCGAGTTCCTCAATCTACCGCTTCCCACGCTGACGTGCAAGCTCACGAGCTCTGAGCTCTTATTTCTCTTGGCGTTTGCGAGTGAGTGCTTTTGAGACGATGATGCAGCGTGACTGGGGTTGAAAGCCTGTTAGCGCCGGGTCGACGACGACGCTTGCATTAAGGCGATGTAGGAAAGAAGGTAGTTCGCGCGGGCGGCCTCGAGCCATGGTTAAGCCTGGGAGTGAGACGGTAGTCTGCTGCAAGTGGGAAATGTCAAACTGAAAGCAGGTCGCTAGAGTATGCATAAGTGTTCTAGAATGTAATGGATCATTCTTTCCTGTCAATACATATATTTCCTCCAGGATAGGATGGATCATTTTTCCTGCTGATGCAGTTATTTCTTCCAGAATGGGATGGATCATTTTTCCTGCTGATGCAGTTATTTCTTCCAGAATGGGATGGATCATTTATTCCTGCTCATGCATTTACTTCTTCCAAGTGATGCCAATTTTATGGCCCTTGACGGTATTCGATAAAAACATTTGTACTTTAGTATGAAAATATATTGACTATTTAGGTCAGCTTTTGACAATTCTTTGATCCAATCGAAATGACCGCAGCCTCGTTGTTGAAAACTTCCCTGTGGCCTTTCTCCTGAGGCCCACCCATGAAGGATTTTAGGAACCCCCACGAGCCTGGTTGTATGATCCAGTGCGACTGCACAGCGATTCGCAGTGTTTTCGACTGGCGTGGGTTATACGTCTCACCCCACTAAGGGACGCATGCCTGCAATTTGAACTCGTCTTCGTATGTTTCCATTCTGAAAACAGTAGCTCAATGCTCTATGTCGTTAGCCTTAAGCCGGATCGCGGCGGCCCGGGTATTTATTGCAAACTTTGTCTTTATTGAGCGTCACTTTGCATTTGAGTGCGCATGTTAGCAGATCTCACCCTGACAGGCTCTACAGACCTGAAATGGAGGGCGGTCCCGGTAGTCTATATATACGACAATGTTATGGCTATAGTTGCCTGTGTATTTGGCGTGTCTGTTCGATCTATTCAGAGGTGGCACGGACTTTTAAAAAAGGGAATGTACTACCAGAAGCTGGTAAGGTTACACCCGCTAGGAGACTGCCAATTTTGCAGACGAATATATTCGCGGGCTCTCCCCAAGCAGAGCTCCGTTTTTTTTCGATCCAGCAAATAAAAAGTGATTTCTTTGTGACTAACCCAACATACCCCTCAGTATCCGATGGGTTAAACATCGGATCAACGCTGGCATCCCGATTTTCCCTTGCGTTCGCGCGTTTGGCGGTGTTGAAGCTGCGGTAGCACCGCTTTCGCGCATTGCTCCTTACTGCCTTTCGCCCTACATACAAACATCAAGTATCGGACTTTCACATCTCTTTTTTCCTACGAATCATTTCAAAAGAGTCTCGCCATGGTTCACCGCTACAACCTACTGCATGTACACAAGTTCGACTTCAACGCCGTCGTGGAGGCGACGATGGACGAGGCCAAGGCAGCGGCATGAAACATCGGCGTGGGCTCCTAGAGACGTCCATCCTCTGCCCTCAGTCACTCGCCCAATGCGCCTCAACGTCCAGTCGCGGCACTGGCGCTGCTGCTGCAAAAGGTCACACGAGGAGGGCAAAGAGGTGCAGCGCAGCAATTTGGTGAACGGTTCTCAAATATGAAGCACGCCCTCCCGCCGGCCTTTCGACTCATCTTCACGTGATGCATGCGGGTTCCTCAGACCCGAGCCGCCCACATGGCAAAGGTCAGCGAGAACACGGTGTCGGACTGGTACGCTGCGTGCCGTGTCTTCTGATCGAAGGAGCAGCCCGAGGCGAGGTTAAGGTGAGTGTGTGCTACTGCTCTATCTTATTGCACATTCCTAACTGTTATTGTGTATTTCTGTCATTTTGCGCCACGTCTTAGCTCTCTTCATCGGACTTGCGACGTCGGAGAGGGTCATATTATCTTTTTTTTTTTCACCTCCCTACGTCGTCCCAGGGTTAGACGATTTAGCGATTGGTTGTCCAGCCAACCCGGAGAAACAGCAACTGCAGCGCCCAGCGTGGGTCGCGAGATGCTGGTGGCGGTGCTGCCACATTCGACACTGTTTGAGCAGCATCTAGAAGGTGCTGTCTGCTACGACGCGCACAAGTATGGACCGACCATGGTCTCACTGTTCTACCCAACCGGATTGCTTTGTTTTCTGTAAATGCAACCATCTATCTACATGTTTCTTCTGCGCGTGCATCTGCAGGTCAAAAGACCCCCCCCCCCCCCCCGGGGAGTGGCTGTCCAAATGCCGCCCCATAACGGAATAGCTGTACATGAACAACCTGACCACCGTCGTCATAGCATCCATGGAGAGAGCGCGCATGCGCGTGCAAGCTGAAGGCATTAACGTGCACGAGCAGCTGATCAAGTGCTACTGCAAGAACGACATGTAGTGCACTAGCTTGTGCGAGATGGTTATCGCACTGCCGGCGGCCAGTGTCAAGCCCTACGAGAACCACAACATGCTCGCGTACCGCGATTTCATGCCCCTGGACAGCTCATGGTACACGAAGCCGGCTCAGACCAGCCAACGAACTGCAAGATGTTCTACGGCTGAACGGTGTGCAGGATTTCAGTTGCAACGCCTGCTTCAACCCGCAGCGCTCGGCACTGCGTGTCCCGTACCCGAACAACTACAGGTGCACGGACACCGACTCATTCGCTCAGAAATCCGCGACGACAAGACGGCCAGTGGCGTGTGCAGTACTTCGGCGGCCTCTGCTTCATGGGCAGGCAGCCCGACGGCGACAAGACCCTGCGAGCAAGCGAGGGGGTTTGCAGGCAATGAGTACGTACTGTAGGGGCGGAAATAGTTGCAGTCGTGTGGAGGTATGTACTAATCAACGTGCTATTTAGTACCATTTTGGGCTAGAAACAGTCAGATAGCGTGTGAGCACTGTGGCCTCAAGCATGTAGCTGCGGATGAAGGAGGCCGAGCTGCTATACGTCAGATAAATCGAATGGTACTGTAGCTTTTCCTGTCTTATACTGGTCTTACTCCTCGCTGGTGGCTATTATTGTCCCGTAGCTATTGCGGTACTCATGAGTCTAGGCCGGTGGTGGTATTTGATTATCGACGTGTGGATAGTGATCGTGTGCACTCTTGCTTTCTTCCTCACCACGCAATGTAGCCAAGCGGAATCCCTTTGCCTCAGCAGCTACGCGTGCACCTCACCGTCAAAAGCGGTGATCCCCTACCTGCTTGCAGGGACAAGCTTCGTCCCATCGACTTTCTGCTCCAAGTGTCCCCCGGTTATGGAGGTCTTCGGCGAACTGTTGAGGAGATGTTTACCCGCCAGCTCCCGAATGTCTGTCGTTCTGAGTTCGAGCTTTACCTGAAGACGAGCAACCGCGCACCGCAGCTAGACTTCTCTGTCTTACAAAAAGGTGATAATGATTTCAAGGTTCAGCTGGAAACTGTGTGACATACAGCTCGCCTACGCAAAAATGGGCAAACTGACTTTCGATTGATGGTGTTTGTGTACGTCCCTCACCTGCCGCGTGCCACTACCCTATGGCGTACAACCGTGTAGAAGAAGAAACGATTTGCTGAGGTTGTGCGTAAACATGTGGTCTCTGTAGGGCCTGCTACCCAGCGCTAGATGAGCGTTCGCCAAGCAAGGCTACCAGATGAAGCATCTGTCCAGACACCTGACAATGCAACGTTCCACCATTTGCAGTGGACGACCAAGACCGAGTTCAGCATGAAACTCGGGAGGAGTATCGACTGTCCGGGCGATATTCGAGGGCGTCCCAATCCCCCTCATGATGAATGTAAGCGACCTGAGATTGGCGCTGGGGCTGCAAACATACTGGTTGCGCCCGCCATTTCGCGCAACCGTAGCAGCTGCCATTCCTGATCCTGGGGTTGATATCGGGGATGTTGATCATCGCCAAAACACAGATGGAAGTAGTGGCAATTAACGAGTAGGCTATATTGTGTGGTGACGTTAATGGAGCGGTTTCGAACGATATCTACAGTGATGATACATTTCCACCGACCCATTCTTGCTTGCGCGTACACCAATACATGACGACCTTTAAGACGGCAAGAGGGTCTTGGTAGAAAGCAGCCTCGCCGTGACGCTTCCAACGCTTAAGAAGCGAGAATGCAACCAGGTCGGGTGGGTATGGGGGTAGGAAGAATTGCAACGCCCCGGTTGCACTTCTCATTTCCTGAAGCTCCTTGTACATATGAATCTTCGCCCTATCCATGACCACTATCGAGCGCGGTAGTGACCATGGATTGAGGAAGGGAATAATCTTGCTTTTGAAAGTCTCATGAACCTTCTGCCTCCTGAAGGTGTCTCCCACGTACCCCACGCAAAAACATCCAGTGACGTTGAGCGCTGTGAGGACGGACCCTCGGTTGCCTCGATTGAACGGCAGTTTAGCGTACGCCGGCGTGTTCCTCACGGACCAGCAATACTTGCGTAGCACGAACCTAAATCTAGAATTTGAAACCTAGAACAGTTTCACGTTTGTCAGAGTTTACATTGCACATACCTGGCATCCTTCGACGTTTCGTCGACGAAAACTAGTTGCTCGGAGCCATTGTAGTAGGGAAGTAGCCGACGCACATACTCCCGCCTCTCTCGGGAAGCTTCACATGACCTTTAAGGGAGCACTTTGCGGGTCAGTCGCAGCGCGTTCCACCAGGAAGTTCCGTAAGTTGGGCTCAGTGCCCTGTTGTGAAGTACACTCGATGCTGTATGGGTGCACACCGCACGGGAAAATGAAGACTGGATATATTGATGTTAGCTGCTCATCTATCCTGAGCTCCTTCCAACCGTACGGGCGAATCCCGCCATCTCATGCAACGGCTATATCTGCGTTGACTATCTCCTCAACTTCCTGTACTTGACTGTCTTGGTTCCTGGACGGTTCATTGCAGACTCATAAGCTCTTGAACATCGCTGGCCGAGACTCCAGCCGGCGACGCCTTCACCGCTCTTCACCGTGATTCCGATATGTATTCCGACATCTACGTACGCACGCATATACACACAAGCTGCTGGTACGTTCAGCGTCAAGAAGGTCAGCTGGACCGATCTGCACCTGGGTGTCGCGCAGGACCACGTTACCTGCAGTGACAGCACAAATGCACGCCTCATTACACGCAAGCTAATCGTGCTGATCCTCCACTACAGCTGAGGAGTACGGACTCGATGGCACACCCACGCTGCTCACCACGTACATACCGTAGCTACATACCTGTTGCGATGTCGCTCTCATCCCTCACGTGCCCTTATTGATACCGCAAAACTACTGTAGCTCTCGAGACGTCATGCAGATTAAATACTCATGCGGACCTCGCTAAAAGTAGCCAACAATTGTGGGACTTTTCATTATCCACTTCAACTCGAGCACCAACTCACACACACTTCGCCATATGGTGAAAACCACACGAAATGCAAGTTTACTTAATACTTCTATTAATAGTAATCCCAGTGAAACGTTAATCTTTTGGATGTGAGTTTTAGACTTACTACATGTTACCCAATATTTTTTCTTATATTAATATAAAATATCTAGTAGAGAACCTACCAGTAGGATCACTCAGACTACTATTAGAACTTCGATTTGGGGATAAAGCTTAATACACTTTTTTGCCGTTGATATAACCCATGTTTTCTAAACGAAGTAGGGTAAGGAGCATACTGAAAACAAGTAATAAATCCCAAACGTGGCCAAACATGTTGAAACATAGCCAAACAAATTCGACTTATGGGACGGGTGTCATGGCCTACAAACACTATGCATTCCTTTGGGCTAAGGTGGTCTTCGGTTGCCAAAAGTCGCTCTGCCGGCGCTTTAAGCCTGAAGACCGACCCAGCGTTGAGCAAGGAATACCATGACTAGCAATAACACTGGGGTGAAGTTTGCAGGCTTTTTAAGCCTCTCAAATGCCGCTGGTGGCGATTTCCCTCGTACGCTCCCGATAGATTTGAGTTCATTTCACCCCATCTGACTCGAAGCATGGGCTGTATATTTTCCGTTTCTTTTTTGGGGATATGGTGTTTCAGGTCCGTAAATTTTAAATAATTCCGAATCGGGTCCGGTTTTTTTTTAATCGAACGGTTTATTAAATAATTCATAATTTTGGAAAAGCGTACCCAAAATGTACCCTGTACTCTGTTCAAGAATGCTTCCTGTTATCAAACTCTTCCTTGTTTCAAAGTGGTACCATGGGATAAGAGAAAATAAATGGGGAAATCCTGTTTCGGGGCCGTAATATCCAAATTAAGCGTTATTCATGAAGCATACCGTGTTTTGTAAACTATACATAACGTATCCTATAGTCAAAGTGTATCCTGTTACTCTGTCATGTATCGTGTTTCGCAACTGCAGTCTGTAGCCTAAGTGTACCTTGTATCCTAAGTGTAGCCTGCAACATAGTGTAGCCCAAACGGGGGTATTTGGAGCACGCAGGGAAGGTGGCACTGAGTCGCTTGAGGCTTGGCTGCATCAATAGATGATTATCAACACCGGAAGCTCCATCGGCGGTCCCATCGGCTACCTACTCCTCTTCTTCCTCACCTGAGCACGCTTCTTCGATCGTCCGGTAAACACGATTCTTGCAGCTCTTCATTAGTAGAGGCAGCTCGAAGGTCTTATATCGACACCATGCGCCTCTCGTACCCCCAGTCACTAGTCTATCGCTTGGAGACATCCAAACAATAGAATCCAGTTGTGTTACACAAAAACCATTAGCACTTTCGTCCTCCCCTTCACGGAGGGGGGCTGGCGGCAAACACACGCTCGTTGTGTCGCGGTGGCTAGCAGCGGACTCTCTCTCTCTCTCTCTCACACACACACACTCTCTCTCTCTTCGTCAGGTGTCGTTGTGCTGCTTAAACGGGGGCGTGGTCAGTTCTTTTGGCGTGGGGGTCGTATACATCGTACTTAGTATAGTCTGCTACCGGTACTAACAGTAATTTACTGGTAATGCCACACCGATTGGTGGTCTTTCGGAGTTCATATACAGTAGGACGTCAATTGAGATGGCTTCACCTGTGGGAGTGTTTAACTCAATAGGGAGATGGTTGAATTTGAGGTGGTTGCCTATGTCGTGCGGGTACGTCTCTACGGTGTCAATATGATCTGTACTGAATATATTTGTTGAATAGAAAGCAGATCGGTTGCTTACTTGACGCTACCTGGTGCAAGGTATTCGGTTGCCCGCTTCCGAACGTGTGAGAGGCACGAAAGGAACGATAGAAGCACCAGAAAGCTCGCGAGACTGCTATGCGAGGTGGTGTTATGCCATCGTAAGCTTTGATGAAACTGACACAGTTACGGACTACACTAGGCTGCAGGCTACACTTAGGATACAAGGTACACTTAGGCTACAGACTACAGTTGCGGAACACGATACATGACAGAGTGCACATGGGCAACAGGATACACTTTGGCTATAGGATACGTTATGTATACTTTACAAAACACGGTATTCTTCATGAATAACGCTTCATTTGAATAACGGAATTATTTCATAAATACGGCCCCGAAACAGGATTTCCCCCTAACTAAACATATATCCACTGTATAAAATGATTTAATTATTGTGATCACCACGCATTTTGCCTATTTCCAATGCTAAATCGACCGAGATTAGGAGATTTATGCTCTATATACCCCGAATTATTATATATATACCTCGCCTCACTCCTTATTATTACCCCGAGCATGTTCGGCACCCTGCCGTTGTTATATCAACCAGCTGGGGTATTTAGCTGCGCCGCACGCATGCAGGGTGGTCGATATAGCTGCTGATTGGTTGTTTATGCGAGTGCTTGGCGATATATATATAAATCGACCAGAATGCTCACACTGACGTAGGCGTTCAAAGGGATTTACCTATATATCGACCACGATTTGGCGAGCTCAAATCCCTTGAGAACGGGTAATATGCGGTCGGCCAAAATGCTTGGTGAGCACAATATATGAAAATACTAAACAAAGCAGCTTAGGAAAATGGATACGCCAAAGCATACGAGAAACATCCAAGTAACAGCACTCACTACTACAATACTGGTTTTTATAAAAGATAATATACTTATACACTAGTTCACAGTTCGTTAGGACTGTGTCTAGTATACGTGCTTTCGGATTTGTACCCCAGGGGTACTATTGACCCCCCAGGCCTCATTTTATTTCTTTCTCCATACTAAACCCTGTATTATACACGCTAAAAAATTGTACCCCTGGGGTACAATTGTCCCCCCGAGTCCATTTATTATTTCATTTTAGCGTTACTTCGCTTACTTCACTTACTTTTTAGCGCTACTTCGCTTACTTCACAATTGCTGTTACTTCAATTGTGTACATTACACAACTACTTACTAGCAGCACGCGCGCGCTGGCCGATACCGCCGAATACCGGCCGAATAATATAGGGAAATGTATGCCGGGCTAACAGCGTGCTAAACTAACAGCAGAGCGTGGTAACAGCATGCTACACATGCAGGAAAATGCAGGACCAGGTAGCGCTCCGAAAGAACAGAAAGAACAGACTTGACTTGATGACGAGAAAATGCAATGCAAACCACATTTTATGATACTATATTGCACGTATGCCACGCAAATGCTAGCTAGCTGTACGCGCTCGAGTCCTGAGCCATCAAGCTGTTGGGGGGCGCTTTTGGCTGGGTCGCGCTAGCTGGCCCTGCTGGCTCGACCTCGCACTGGCAGGTTGTAGCATAGAAATCTGCAGTCTACAATACAAATTGTCTATCATTTAGTCAGTAGCGATGAAGTGGCGGGATGAGCTGTCTTGGTTCGCCTCCAGCAGGACCCGGTTTAGTATAGTGAACTCCAGTCTATTTAGCAACCAGCGAACCCAAGCAAGGATGAGCTGTCTTGTTTCGGCTCGAACAGGACACTTCACCCAACCATAGTGAAACTAAGTCTATTTAACACATTACGCACTAGCGCTCTGGGCGCCCACTACGCGGGCGCTTTGAGCACGGGTTGCTGGAATAGCATAGCTTTTTAAATTAAAGCTTAAAAGTATATGCATCATTTTAATTTCCACAACAATGTGCGGATACAGTTGACACATATTCGTTGCTATAACTTCGTGCTTCAGTAGCAAACAATAGAAATACATTTTTCTATTAAGCTTATTTTCAAATGTCGCTCACGATGCAAAGTTGAGTACCTAAACATCGAGTGAACTGAATATCGTTGCCGTTGTATTATTGATCACCCGTCTCTGCGAGGCGAGCTGCGTTGTCACGGACATGCATTAGTAGTGACTGCTGCGTATTTACTTTCTTTTAAGTAATAATTAAAGTATTGAAACTATGATTGGGTGTGGCTTATACTGCGTTGCAAACTGGTAGCTGTACTCTAGTGCTGTTACTACGTTAGCACTGAAAGACTGCAACTTTGCAAGCATGAATTTACGCACTGCACGCCGCGCTACATGTAGTAATGCTAGTTTGCGCGATAACAGTTCAACCAGACATAGCAAATTTAGCTCGACTTAATACGGATCGGTAGCGACTGTGCAACTTCGATGATTAGATTGTTGTGTATGCGTAGTATATTGATCTAACGACAATGTCTACACTAAGCTGCATTATGTGCATGCTGCAGCAGTTAACGGTACACGTATCTAGGGTAGCAGCGCGCATTTGTTTTGAAAGCTGCATGCGTTGCCAGTGTCACTACTATTCTACGCGTTGCCTACTCTGCATCTTTCATCTGGATTTATAACGCGTTATTGCTCTTAGTGCATGGCGTACAGTACTTAATAACAGTAATTCGAAATTGCGCATATAACGCGTTATTGCTCTTAGTGCATGGCGTACAGTACTTAATAACAGTAATTCGAAATTGCGCACGACCATGCTGTTGTGCGCTGCGCGCAACTCGAGCAGCATTTTCTAAAAATGTTTTGTTGAAGCGCGAGAGTTAGGGTACCTGGGATATGATCGCTTTTAATTTGAGTTGGAG
>JAIKVE010000965.1:0-14695 GCA_024679115.1 Phytophthora pistaciae
TAAATTACGTGCACATGATTTTCGAGCGAAACGAATACTTCATTGCACGCCATCTGGTGTGGTACCGGTGCGTTGTAGAGATGAAAAAAGCGTTCAAGTTCAAATGCAAAACCGCAAATTTTCCTTACGAATTAAGCAGGTTCCACTGGTACCCGCGTTTGGACTTACAACAGAGAAATGTCAAGGACTCACTGTTGAGAGGCTAATTATGGGTCCACTTCGACACTCTACACGAAATGCACCCCAACCGTCATCTTTTTACGTGGCTGTGACGCGCGTTAAAATGATGAAGGAACTCTATCTCATGGAAAAGCTTACGCTCAAGTTTCTAAAATACTTCAAGCCCGGCAAAGCAGCAATGAGAGAAACCCGTCGACTCCATGACTTCGAAATGGCACTTGAATGAATATACACCTACTCGCCATAGAAACTCAAGCGGCAGCTACAAACAATTTGTAAAAGATAATGATCTTACGATATGAGTTCACGCTCGCATTTCTTTTTGGTTATTGAGCTTTTATTTCCGCTTCGAAGCACCGGTAAGCCGAATACCCACTCGCAGTCGCCCCCTATACAGCTGAGTACTTTCGACAAACACGGCAGTATGTCCTTCCACATGATACCGTCCCTATTCCGGCCCACAGCATTACTCGTGAGCTCTGGAAACAGAAGCGTCAACATACAAATGTTAACCGGCAAGTTGTAGTATGCAGAATGTTATAATCTTTTAAGGCTTGACTTGGAAATTGGATTCGACCATTTTATCATCACACAAATTTCAGAGCTTCTTCGGGCCCCGCACGAATTTGTTTATACTTACGTTTAGTATTCTTCTCAGACTAATTATGAAGTTCAGAACTAGGGCTACGCTTAGGCTGGGATAGCAATTTTATGGGAGCAACCAGGGTTTCCAAGTAATAGTATGCTCTGTCTGGAGGAGTTTTTCTGGTGCACCTGCAGACGGATGCATGAATACATCTTCAAAGTTAGATCAAAGCGTTGTAGCCCTGGTGTTGGTCAGTACTTAAGTATGGACTTAGCCCAGGAAGCTTTGAAATTTAAAACTAAATCTCTCTAAAATGTTGGCCTCATGCATTTAGGGCTACACACATCGAGTTAGTTGTCCTCATATCGCTAATGAAGAAGCGCACAGAGTGATGCATTGGCGTGACATAAACCACAGACACCCGGTGCAACAGAATTAAGTCCATATATACATGGATGTATGAAGTTACAAATACTTCTCATGCATGGTTCGTTCGGTTATTGTTTCTCTTTTTGCCACCTCGTTCTAAACATGCTATATCTACTTTTTTTTTCGCATTATTGGGCAGATACTGCGGCTGCAAAGCAGCCGCGGGAGAGGTACGTACACTTTGAAGTGTAAGCGTTGGTGGATTTTTTGAAAGGGGAGCGTAATGTGGCACACACTAACGAAATCAAACGGGAGGTGGCCCCTCTCAGGCTCAAACGTGCTTGCCAAATGGAAGCGTCTTCTGGCAACTCGCTCCTCGTGGCCTGCGACGACAAGGCCAGACTGGAAGCCGCGCTCAGTTTCCTCGACAATTGCGACGTTGAGCCACTAACTGGACCCAGTGATCCCAGCCAAACCCGCGATGTGGAGCCAACGAGTTTCGCCGACATCGCGGACAGGGTGGACATCCCCCTACTCTCGTCCGATATCAGCGACGACAATGAACCGGTTCGCAAGACCAACGCGGTGCCAGCGCCCAGTCACGAGAAGCACCGTCGGACCACTCGGAAGCAGGAAATCGCGCAATTGCGAGCTCAAGAGCGAGAATTGGCGTCCAAACTCGAACTGTTGAGACTGCAAGCGTACGACCAGGAGCAGCGCGGCGGCCACGGGAAGAATGGCAACGTGTTGCCTTTCTGGAAGAAGATTGCGTCCCGACAGTATCAAAGTCGACGGGATTCCGAGACGGAGAACCGACGACTCCGGTCTCTTGTGGCGATGCACGTTGGACGGGCGAAGCGCTTGAAAATCGCCTGGAAGAAGCAAATGGCCACAGAGGTGAGGGCTCCAACCAGGCTGGTGCTAGGATGTCATTTAACGCTTAGTTCTATCTAATTGCTCTACTGTGCGTTTGGTGTAGGAATATCCCGAGAAAACGGAACAGGTTGTCAACGACATTTCACTGCCCGATGCGCCTGTCGCGCTGAAATCGTTGGAGAAGGAGGCGATGCTGTCTACGCTGCTCTAGAGTCCTTTATATCGGGGACATACCCACACCTGAGAAGCGGCCCTTTCCTCGAGCATTCCGATACGAATAATTTGCCATTCGGCCGATTTAAGGTTGAAACTGCGATGTGGCACACTCTAGCTATGCGCTTCAGGACCCACGAGGTACAGCGAACCTTGATAGTAGCCTGCTTTCCGGTTACACCATGACATTCTAATGGTATGTGTTGTGTTTGTGAAGCAACGTGTTGATTCGTCAGACGGAACTATCAGGTGCTGCGTGCTACGAAGCGTTGAGATTGCAAAAATGAATCTCTTACTTAGGATTCGACGGGTGGGGAGGAAATATCGCGAAGACGCCCGCACGGTCATCATTACCCAAACATGGCTAGAGCCTCAGCCACGAAAACGGCAAACGTGTCTTCCGAGAAACTCAAGTCTCCGTCGTCGCAGCTAATGAGACTCCGCTTGAAGGATGTGCGGATTCTGCGACGAGCACCATCAACACGTATACCAGCGTGACGTGCAGTAGCGAGATTGGAGATGGCATGCTTTCGTGGATATATTCACCCCAAGGAGCTTCCGTGCGAAACTTTTGGATGAATGCCTTGGAGGCGCGCAAGAACGCCGTTGAGGATCAGCTCTTTGAAGAAACGAGGGTGCGCTGACTCTAGATTCAAGCTTCAAAGTACTTTGAGACCTAAGTCAATTTCATGAACATTTCCGTGATAGCATGTAAATAATGGTTTCGAAATATTGTGGTAGATTTGGAGATTCCTGGCGTGCAGAGTTTAGTCACGTTGACGGCAAAGCGATTATTCTCTAGACGGCTTACGCCATTTCAGCCAGAACAAGCCAATCAATTGCTTCGCCTGCAAGTAACACATGTTGCGAGTCTGACTCTCTTGGAAACCAGTGGCTCTCTTTACAACACCAGGAGAGTCATTGCCAAACTAGCGAGTCACCACGATGACAAGCGTGAGTGAGCATGAATTTGCACCCCTCGCAGCAGCCTTCAATCGACCGGAAGTTCCCTCGCCCAGCTCCTGCAGCAAGCCGAAGAAAAAGCGTGTGCGCCGTGAAAAGAGGGAGCTCGACTGTCTCCGTATCGAGTCGAGAAAATTCCAAACCGAGTTGGCACAACTCCAAGCAGTTGATAAACATCAGCGTCGGCGCGTCACAAAGCAGGGCAACGCCCGATCCCCCTTCAACGGGTTTAGCCTCATTTCGAGCCAGCAGAACTACCGCGTGATTGCCCCTCGGACGAAGGAAAAACGCTTCGTATGGCAAGGAATCGCAGAGCGTCAGCTAAAGGAGAGGACGCGGGCTCAGAGCCGAAACCGAGAACTGCGAGCACGGCTTCAAGCCGAGTACGAGCTCGGGCAAGAATTAATTCATCTGTTGCACCGCAAATCAAACGCAAAGGTGCGTTCGATTGGTTTTGATGTGAATTTACGCGTCATTGACAACAATATCAACTTAATGTGTGTTATTCAACGTATAGCTTTGTGCTGCACTTGCTCGCCAACGCACCATCGCCCCGATTGATGACGAAAGCGTCGTCAAGAATCATTTGGACAAGGCGGAAAATGCGCTGCTGGAAATGGAAAAGGTGCTACGAGGGCCGGCTTACAGAGACCCAACAGCCTGCTTTGTCGACGCTCGCATGATGAAGTATGGAGGAAAGGATGCCTTTGTCATGGAGTCGTAACATGACGCTGCCATTCTGCGCACGAGCCACTGCCAACGCGATATGGAAGGTAATGGGCACTGACAAGCTGGAGAATCTCTGTGACGACCATCGCGTACGTTGACAGCTGTGGTTTTGATAGCTCGCCTTCTGCTTCGTCTTCTAATTTTCTCGTCTATTTTTTTTAGGTTCTTCATGAGTCCGACACTGTGCTTTCCCAGGCATTTGACATTCACGTTCCAATGGATGCGTTTGTTGTGGATTTCCGTTGCAAGTACACGCTCAGTAGATTCGAAGAAGACTCCCGCTGTGTGATTGTGTGGGTAGCACAATACGAACCGATCCAGATCAATGGATTGCAGTATCGCGATACGTGGTGTCACCAGGTTGGATGAATTGAGCTCAAGGCTGTGAAAGCTGCGGGGTTGGAAACCACACTCGCCCGATCATACTCAAGCCTCACCGTTGAATCTGACGATGGTATTGACAACAAGGAGCTGCAAAGCGGCTCTTTGTTGAACTTGGCGCTTCCAATGCACGAAAAAGTCGGGGGCTGGTGCTCTTCTCTCGTTGAAACAGCACTGATCGAGGAAGACTGCAAGCTGCACATGGAACAACTTTCGTAAGTTAATTGGAGTTATACTGCATTTGGTCGAGTTGTACCAGTTTTCTACAACACAGACTGTATAAGGAAGATATAACTTGTTGTTATCCGCTGCATGACGTCTCTCTACGACTGAAATTTGAATAAGGCGTTTATCCCCGACGTACTTGTCCGAATAAATTATCTCAGCACTAGCCCGCGTAAGGTTTCCGAAGTATCGATGATCGATGAAAAAGGAAGCATTTCATTTCAGCTATGATACATCCCTTGCGGTTTGAACAGTAACCTCGTTCTATACTGACTCACTGTCAGTCCATCCGTTCACTTTCCAGTCTTCTTCGACTAATGCGTGCTCAAGGATAGATCCGAACGCAGAGGACATCCGTTGCAGAGCTGACTGGCCGTGCCTGAACAGGGCTGCGATGTGCTGCTCCAGATTAGGAGCATTCTTGCCTGTCTCCAGTGTCATTCGAGACTGAGATCTAGCCAGAGTACTCGCGCCTTGATTGTCGCCAAACGTGTGCTCACGAAACTCAATCCAACCTTCTTGCCGACCCAAAATACCGCGACAGCGGAGGCCGCCTAACTCGACGGGTTCAAACCACCCTATCCAAACAATCACGGTGCGGGCGCCATCCACAAAGCACTGAAGCGTGTACCAGCCACGGAGATCAGCGGCACTTGTGTCGACGCCATACTTTATGCCGAATGACTGCGTCACTACATTGTCGGTATTGCAGACAACCTGCAAGATCATGAACTGTTAGTTCTATAGCAATTTCCACGGCATCTTCCGAGCACTTACGTGGTGGTCGTAGCAATATTCCTTGATCTTGTCGCTGCTGAGGATGCCCCAGAACGCGTTGGCAACCAAGTTCGCATGGAACGGTAAGCCCATGCTGGATTGCATGACGAATACGTCGCCACCTTCGTCCCTCTGAAGGCAGGCGTCCATGAAGGAGGCGCTGGGATCTGCGAACTTGCGGCCTTGCAGCACTTTGTCGATCGAGATGAAAACACTTTCTGCTTGCAGTAGTTGCCTCCTGAATACTGCGCTGTCGTCGTTGTTCCACGACAATCGGTTTGGCAGTGGCCCCTGCGTGACAGGAAGTAAAATTCCCACACATTAGTCAAGAACCAACACATACGAATGCGGGCAGAGTTCCTTACTCTGGTTACTAGACTCCTCTGCAGCATGTCGATCAGTTGTCGTCCCAGTTCGTACTCCGCCTCCAGTTGGGATCGCAGCTCCCTGTTCTGGTTCTGAGCTCTCCATCGCTCCTTGAACTGACGTTCAGCTATCTCTTTCCACACAAAATGCCTCTCCTTTTTGCGAGGGGCGATGCGTCGGTAGTTCTGCACCAGAGGAGTCGCTTGCAGGTCTGGAGTAGCCACAGAGGCGACTGATGTGGGCGTTGCCGACTGCACTGGCCGCTTCTCCCTCAGTCGAACCAGCTCCCCCTCCATCCGTAATACTTCTTCCCGGAGGAACTCGATCTCCAGCTTCTGACGCCGAAGCCGCTTCTTCTTGAGCTTTGGGGGCGGCTTCGTTGGGCCAGCATTCTTCACGTCGAGCATCCTCCAGGCTTCCACTATTTGAGCTGTTGGGGGGCTATCCATGGCCGAGACTATTGAGGCTCTTTGACTCAAGCTCTGTGAGGTCTTCACGAATGGCGACAGGAATGCGGTGTGTGGCTGTGTCGAGGCACTGCCAGTTTGGCATAAGCGTTGGAGGAAATAATCAATCGGAATTAGCGATCGTGGGAAGTGCCCATCAGGCAAAGTGGCAATATATTACGGAGGAGCAAAATTACTTGGAAAATATAATTTTCATTCGCCAGTTCTGTCGTTTTGACATCAGCATCGGAGTAGATAATCGTCCGGACGTCGGCTGTTCCGATTGTGGGACCTGATGATGCGACGAGCTCATTAAAACGACGACTGCTTATTCACTTTTTCACTGCTCACCTCACGCGCCAATGGGGATCGACGGACTCTATAACCTGTTGCAGTCACACGTGACGCCAGGATCGGATATCGAGGAGATGCTGCTGGAAGCTCCGAGTCCGACCGCCATGGACTTGGATGCAATTACATCCTTTCTGCGCGACTACGCTCCACTGCCGAGCAACTCGGAGCAGGAGGCTGCCGTATACGACACCAACCCAGGCTTCATCAAAGCCGCTCCCTCGCGCAAGAGGGTAAGCTCTGAATCTGACAGCTTGGACGACGACGATGGACCCACCCCGAGGAGAACGCGGCCGCACAAGAAAGTAAGAACTTTCGCTGGCTCACGCAAGGACGAGATCCGCATGTTGCGTGCGGAAGTACAAGAGTTGAAGAAGGAGTTGCAGCGGCTTGTGGAAAGATCGACTCGGAGCGGATCGGTGTCGGAGATGGGGGCGCTATCGTCGGACTCGCAGTCACTGTGGCAGCGCGTGGCCCGTTCGCAACTCGAGCTGCGCCGCAAATCCGAAGCTGAGAGTGAGGCTCTGCGTGAAATGGTCGCGATCCAGATACTGGAGGCCAAGAACTTGCGGCGGATCTTGAAACGACGCACTCGGATCGAGGTACGACACGATAGAGCTCCGTATCTACGCAGCGCTCTAACCTTTTGTTTGTTCTCTTTATTGTACACCTTTTCAACTTCAAAATGGCAAAAAGAAAATTCAATACGTCAAAATGTAAAATCAAAACGAAAATACTTTGTAAACAGATACTTAAACCTGTATGTACTATAGGGATATATAGAAATACAGAATGTCTAATATCTATTGGCTGAGAGTGAACTGTATCAACCAATCGTGCTCGTATAAGATTGTGGGACGGTCTCGTCTCTATTCGTGACAGTTTGAACTTACGTTTTGTCACTTTGAACTAGCAATTTGCCATTTTGAAGTTGAAAAGGTGTAGATGATGGAGGCAATGTTCAGCGTCAAAACTGCGCACAGTCTACAGCGAACTCCTCCCCCTGACAACGCGCCTATCATCGACGAACTGCTGAAAGATGCAGACGAAAAAGTTCTTCAAATCGACAAGTTCTTTGCTGCGAAGGGAATGGACGAGCTTCCTCCCGATGGTGACTCGCGCAACGTCAACATGGACGCCCAGGGGGGCGTTTACTTCGAGATATTGCAGAAGCGATACCTTCCTTTCGACGTCGAACACACAGAGGTGGCCGTGTGGGAAGCCCTGCGTCGCTTTGGGATGGATGCAAATGCGGGGGTTCGTCCGTATCGCGCGAAGGAGGACGAGGATTCACTCCGAACTAGCTTTTTTGCTGCGATCTCCGGAGTTGCAGATTTGGTCGGGGCCGACACGCAGAAGGTGGTGCGACGATTCAAGGGCGAAGACCGATTCGTATTCATTCTAAACATGCAATCCGAGCCGATGATTGAGAGCCACCGGTCCGGGGTACGCGATAAGGCTACGATGCAAATTATTCTCCAGAAGACCTGCCTGCTGGAAGAAGGCGAAGAAGATATGACTGAGATGAAGCTTTGCTTTACTGCAGAACGGGATACGCCTCTCGCGTCAAATCCATCGGGGCCGGTTGCTGTAGCTGCATGGGACGAACTGGTCCCGAAGCTTGCGGTTGATGTTGAGAGTTCCTTACTGGATACATGTACACCTTTTCAACTTCAAAATGGCAAAAAGAAAATTCAATACGTCAAAATGTAAAATCAAAACGACAATACTTTGTAAACAGATACTAAAACCTGTATGTATTAGTGGGATATATAGAAATATAGAATGTCTAATATCTATTGGCTGACAGTGAACTGTATCAACCAATCGTGCTCGTATAAGATTGTGGGGCGGTCGCATCTCTATTTGTGACAGTTTGAACTGACGTTTTGTCATTTTGAACTGTCAATTTGCCATTTTGAAGTTGAAAAGGTGTAGTAACTCGAGGTAGCTCAGTGACTTACTTTCGGCGCCGATCTACACGACTTCGTACTCAAAAATTCCCCATGCCTCTGCATAATATTCACAATAGGACAAGCGGACAAAGTCCACTGCATTTGATCACATCCGTGACAGTTTGCCGTCAATACAAGAAGGTAAGTATCAATAGCTACAGCAAGCCGATGTTCAGAAAGCAGCAAGATTCTGCAACCAGTTGATAAGTCTTAGCATTATTTTAAATACACGCGACCCGGATCGAGGTGGTTAACAAGTAAGTGTTCCGATTGTGGCTGTTTGACAGTGAAGGTAGCGTTAGCGTAGGCTTCAAGAGTTTGTTGAAGCCTGCGAAGCGAGATCTCAATTCGGGGTCTGTGTCGGGATAAGAGTCCGGTGCATAACAATTTCCAACTCATTGGCTCAGCTGCGTGCACCTGAGTAAGCTTCCACGAAAATAATCGCCATGTGCTTGCAGCTTACACTTTTGCAGTTGTCTTATCGTCGCTGTAACCAATGAGGGTGGCAGATCACATGTGGTGATCATGCGGGAAGGCTATCATCGGTTCAGTCTTGCCTGACGTGATGGGGTCCTCTCGACCGTCGAGTCGACGGGTTCAGCGTCGATGGTCCAAGACACTTACTCATTTGCTCACCTCACGTGACAATGGATACCGACACTTTGCTGTCTTCTCTCCTCGACTGTGACGCCTCGATGGCAGGTGGGAGTTCGATCGAGGGGAGCATGCACTATCGAGATTCGGTGGACACGGATCTCGCACCAATCAACGCGTTCCTGAACGACTACAGCCCAGTCGAGGCACTGAACGGGCTGGACGACACGCGCGGTCTGCTGACTGCGAAGGACGAGGGCTTCATGAGTTCTCCTCCGTCGGTTGACTGTAAGGTCCAAGACAGCAGCAACAGTGACTCCGACCGCGTGGATGCAGAGGTGTTGAAGCCTGGGAGAGGCAGGAAGCGCGTCAAAACGCATCATCCCTCTCGCAAGGCCGAAGTTTCAAGTCTGCGAGCTGAAGCGGAGAGCCTGCAAGCGAAGCTGTTGTCTCTCCAGTACAGGTCGGCAAGAGCATTGTCGACGGAGACAGTGTCGTCGCAAGCACAGCAAGTTTGGCGACGCGTTGCTCTGTCCCAACTCGACCGGCGTCGAAGAGCAGAAGCCGAAAACGCCTTGCTTCGTGAAATGGCGGCAGTTCAGATACTCGAGGCGAAGAACCTGCGGCGGATTCTGAAGCGGCGAACGAGGATTGAGGTACGCTTACTCCTTACAGTACACGACGTTAGTTAGAGATCTCGAAAGTTGATGCTCACGCTTCTTCTCTGTGTTGTAGATGATGGAGCAAATGTTGGGCGTGAAGGGAATGACGAAGCTGTTGGAGAATACGCCTCACAGTGAATTTAGTATTTTCCAGGAGCTGAACCAAGATGCCGACGCTCTTTATCGCAGAACCGACAGTTTGTTTTCCATCAAAGACATGGACGCACTGCCGTGCACCGGACAATCCCGTGAGGTGAACCTGAACAAGTTCAACGGCGTGTACTACGAAGTTCGGCAGAAGCGGCTCGTTCCCTTCAACCTCCAAGAAACCGACAAGGCCGTGTGGCAATATCTTGGCTGCTTGGGGCTCACAAACATGCGAGACGTTGGGGGCCCCGAGGTGCGGTTTAATGCGCACGCTGACCCCCTGGAGGCTCAAGAGGATACGCTCCAGACAACGTTTTCCGTGGCGATTTCTGGGTTTGGAGACTTGATTGGCACGTGCAATCGGAAGGTGGTGCGGCGATACAAGGACGGCGAACGCGTCGTGTTGATTTGCCGGATTCTGTCCGAGCCAAGGTTTCAGAGCGGTCACTCTGGTGTAAGCGCAACGACAACCGCGCACTTTGTTCTCGAAGAATCAGACCAAGGTGGCTTAGACGCTACTGTCATGAAGATTTACTTCAGTGCTGAACGAGATATCTCGCCTTCAACTGAAGACGTGACGGCTCCATTAGCGATTTCAGCGTGGGGCGAACTCGTTCCTCGGATTCCGGGTGACGTTGAAGCGATACTGTTGACAAACAGTTCAGCTAGCAGCTTTAGCAGTTTGGTAGCAGCTTAAATCACGCAAAGCTCACATGAACAAGCTACTTTGAACACTTGATACTACAGTATTACAGAGGCCCACGTAACTACGACTTGAAGGAATAGGAATCTATAACGGTATTGTGTGTCATCGACGAAAAAATATAGCAGTGGTGTATTAACGACTCATGCTCGGCTAACGAGACAAATGAGTCATCCTGATGACCAAGGCTAAGACTACAAGGAAAAAGCTAAGGTGGAATATGCTGCTGCCATTACCGATAGCTGTACATTGCTAAAATCGTAACTTCTTCGAGTTGAAAAGAATCTTCGACTGTGCTCGCACACTTTACTTCACAAGAAAGCTTTCAAGCGTTTATGTTTCCGCTTGACAGAAGCCAAAGCAATGCTGCGCCAACACGGAATCTTCTTGCTACATGTACCAACCAGTGGTTGGCGTTCTGAGTTATTAACACAAGGACAGTGTTCTACTCTTGTTAACATCCGATCGTTTCCCGGTTCCCGCTGTCCTACCGGTACGCCCTATGCAGTTGAGCAATTGATTATGGGTTTTCTTGGACGCCACCGGCAGGTGAGCAGCGATTAGTTGGGATGACTGAACTCGCTCACAAGGCCAGTCACTCCGACATTTGCGGCCTCCTGATCACTCACGCATCGCTCTCTCCACGATGGAACTCCCTGACATCGCGGTTGCGTTTCCAAGCTCAAGGGATGACGTGTTGTCTTCGATTCTCTTCGAGTCCACTACTCCCCGTTCGTTCGACCAACAGCTCAACGCTATTACGGCGTTCCTAGACGAGCAGACCTCTACGGAAGGGGTCACGGGAATGCATCTACCTGCTGAGGTGGAGTTAACCTCGGACTCCAGTGGAACTTCCGACTTGCTCACCTGTAGCACTGGGTTCGACTCCCCTGACGATGATATGAGCGTGCCGATGCGAGGGAAATCATATCACGGCAAACGCAAGGAAGAGATCCAAAGGCTCCGTAAGAAGGTCCGAGAGATGGAAAGCACGATTCAACACCTTGAATCAAAATTCATTCGGGCCAAGGCATCTGCTTCGTCCACCACACGCGCAGTGACCTCGTCTCGAGCGCGTCATCTCTGGCGACAAGTCGCTCTATCTCAGCTTGAGCTGCGCCGCAAGGCGGAGGCAGACAACGCCGATCTACGTGAGATGGTCGAGCTTCAGCTTCTCGAAGCGAAGAACCTGAGGCGAGTTCTGAAGAGGCGAACCAGGATCGAGGTAAGCACACGGCATTTATTTCCCATATTATCCTACTTCTTTCTAACTCTTCGTACAGATGATGCAGGGCATGCTCGGGTTAAAAGAGATCAACCTGCTCACAGCCAGGGCCCCCAAGACGTTTCCCTCCAGCTTCCACGAGCTTGAAATCGACACTGCCAAACTGTTCGGGGCTGCAAGCGCCCTTTTCTCTACGACTGGCATTACGTTCCCTGAATACTCGCGCCGCCTCGACATGGACACTCGCAGCGGCGTGTACATGGAGATTCGGCAGCAGCATCTCCTCCCATTCAGCTTCCAAGAGAGTCAACGGGGCGTGTGGGACAGTCTCTCTCATTTTGCCATGTCCAGTATGCGCGAGCTTGGAGACTTGAAGGCCCAGATAACGCACCACCCTCAGTACTCGGACACGGAAGGCGATACTTTGCGAACGAGCTTCGTCGCGGTGGTCACTGGTGTTGCTGGTCTCGCTGGATCTTACCTGCGGAAAGTATTGCGGCGACACATAAGTGAAGACCGTGCTGTCTTCATTTTCCGGTTGGTATCGGAGACGATGCTCAGCGACGGAAGAAGTGGGATCCGTGAGGTGACAACCATGCACGTTGTTCTGGAGAAGACTGTGGGTGAAGACGGCAGAGAACTCATGCCGTCGCTGAAAACCTACTTGACCGTGGAACGTGACACTCCGATCAAGCAAGACCCCGCTGGTCCATTGGCAGTGGCTGCGTGGATCGAGCTTGCTTCGCAGTTCGCCAGAAATGTCGAGACTGCTGTACTGGATACGACATCTAGGACGTAGGAGCACTGTTGCAGCAACACGTCTGAATATGTACCTATCAATACATGAAGTATCCAACTGAAAATCCTGTTTATCTTCTACACGTAGCTGCACTGGCGCAATAAACGGGTGACACCTTCGTTGGACTTTGAGCATCTTGAGCACAGACGGCAAAATGGCCACTAGCGAGGAGGCGGATACTATCGAGTAGACTGTTAAATCACTTCTCTGGTATCCTGTTTGAAGGGGCCATGTCTCCCGGAAAGGAGAATGTGAGCCAGTAACAGTGTCGCCACTAGCGAATTAATCTGGCGTCGAGCTAGAGCTCACTCAACATAGACAAACTCGGCAACATACTAGACGACTCCAGCATCCCTCTGGACGAAATCGTTGCGATTCTCGACTCCTACGACTTCAATGTCACTGCCGATCAAGAACTCGACCAAGATCCGGCCGACGAGAGCGCGACGCAATTTCTGGACTACGTTGAGATCGAAGACGCCCTCATTTCAGGACAAGTCACGAGCGATGAGCCGGCAGAAGGGTGTCCGTCCATCCACGTAGCAGCACATCTATTGTCAAGAAGAGCAGAAGTGCCCGCCGTTCCTGTTGCCACTGATTTCAAGCTGCCCGTGCTCGAGAACGCCCTGATAACACCAAACAATACGTTTCACCACATAAAATGCGTGAAAACACATATAATTTAGATAAACACGTAGGCTTGCTGGACAAGACATAAATTTGCAGTTTCACACACAGCTTTACTGAGAAACACATAAATGGTACCGCCACATAACGACAGAGAAGGGGTAGCGGCGACTGGCTCTCTCCTGGTACGTCAATACGTGTACGGTATGCGTCGAGCTAGAGGACGGCTAGTTAGAGCACTACCTGAAGGGAGGTGATAGCTACTTTTAGACCCCGGAGTCCGTCCGGGTCTGACCCAACACTACAGGAGATTCATCTCCTCTCCATTAATATCTAATAGTAGTGCAATTTCAGGCGTCAACCGCACTTGTATCCAACGATGTAATACTCCCTGACTACGGGTTTCGACCATATCTACGGAGCACACGCTTTACAGCATCAAAACAGATCGAGTGCATACACGTCTTGACACGTTTTGTTAGAAGTACGGTAGTGCCCAAGCAGTTACGGTACTATCTAGCGTAGTACCGTAATTGTTCGATGTATACCGTAAGAACCGAAAGTTGTACGGTTTTGTTAGAAGTACGGTAGTGTCCGACAGTTACGGTACTATCTAGCATAGTACCGTAATTGACCGTTGTGTACCGTAAGGATGCCTAAAGTTGTAGATCATGATGCCAGGGCGACATTTCCCCGATACCGTTGTAATGAGCGCACTAGTTTATTTGCCTACTCTTTGATACGAAAGGTGACTGTGCTTCAAACAAACAAACTGTTAGACATCCTCGGAAAGCTGGCCTGACTTGACTACAGAAACGTAATGCCGGACTTGTTGACGAACGAAATACCAGTTCGCGTTTGCATGATTGCAGGGCAAGCTCGGCTTGGACGCTAGCGTGCGGCCGGCAATTTAACTAACTATAGTTACAGCTATCCTCAGGCGTTGTTCGGCTGTAGAGTCTTTTATTTTGAAGACTGCAATGAATACACCGTTCAGGTGGCTAAATCGTGGTGCAAGAACCTCCATTGTTCAAATCGACGCGACAGTCGAGCTTCCCCCGGTATTTCACCCTGCTCTCTATGTGATACGAAGTTTTAGATTGCAATTAAGCTCGGGTACCATGGCGGGAGTACAACAATAAGTGCATTATATGTATTTCTCCACGTTAGGTTTGTGACGACGTGAGTGTCTAAGCGGATCATTACCTGAAAGGAGCAGCAGGAGCTGTAGCTGGAACAATGCCTTCTTCGGAACGGATGGCAACGAAGGTGCGTTCATGTTAAAGCAGTGTTTAAAGCTTCTCACGCTGAATATTACGTTTACATAACAATCCGAGGCATTGATATGTTTTATAGCCGCACATCTACATGTCCTTAGCACGGGTTTACCTTATTATCCTCGCTACAGATTGGGCGATTCGATGTCGTGCTTGTCAGATTGACCGGCGGAGTCGCTACAAGCCCTGCACAAATGAACAACCACGCAGTATGGGATCCTATTGGCCATGAATATTATCGAGG
>JAIKVE010000966.1:0-14683 GCA_024679115.1 Phytophthora pistaciae
CTTCTCGTCCGTTTCCTCCGCGTCCACGCTGTCGTCGTCCTGGGGCGCGCGCAGCGCGCGTGACCCCGAGCAGGAGCCGGAACTGCACGGACTGCCCAATAAACGCTCGCGGGTGGCGCCCTACGCGCTGCCGGAGACGGTGGTGATCGGCGGTGTGGGGGACAATAGAGGCACGACCTCCAGCAGCCTCGGGAGGGACACCAAGGCGCTGATGGACAACAGGGAGGAGCAGTACGAGGCCCTGCGCGAGGACTCGCAGAACCTCATGGAGGCCATGAGTATCTCGCAGCAGAACACGCAGGAGTGCACGCAGACGCTGGAGGACAGCCCGTCGCTGTGTCTGATGCGGCTGTTGCTGCATCCCGAGGTGGACAGAGCGGTCACTGCGTTTCAGAAGAACGCGCTGGAGAATAAGGGGCTGTATCGCATTGAGATGCAGATGCTCACGCCCAGAGTGACGCTCGGGAGAGATAACTATACAGGCATTTTTGACAAGAAGACGTCGGGCGTGGACCCTGTGAAGCTCAGTAGAACTCATTGCATTATTGAGACGGCGCTGGACCCGGTGACCCACAGACACGCTGTGTTTATTACGGACAAGAGCACGAATGGTATCAGGATTGACGGAGTGCAGGTGCAGAAGAACACCAAGTACAAGCTGGTGGACGGACAGAAGATTACGTTGCTGTCGTCACGACAGGGAAACGTGCTGCTTGGGTACGTGGTGGAGGATCCGCATGTGCGGGGAGCACAGGAAGGGACCAAGGGCAACCAGTCAGCGATCCTGGCGGACTCTCAGGATAAATCACAGCAAGGACCGAACCTGCAGGAGTACACGCTGGGCGTGCTGTTCTCGGCACCGCTGGTTGGGAAAGATATTCACGGCAAGTACCACCCGATCGCTGAGCTGGACGTTAAGCGTGAATACTCGATCCTGCAGAAGAGTCTGATAGAAGCGTCCAAGTTCGCAAAGAGACCAGCTACAATTAATGATGCATCCGGCAACAACGGGCCTGGTACTTTATCCAGGATATACCAATGTCCGCGGCAAATCAGTGTGGTGGCCAAGTTCGCGAACACGGACACGTTCCGGGCAATGGTGACGCTTGGGTGCCGAGCCCTTCACTTTTCGGGTCATGGTGACGAGAATCATCTTTACTTCGAAGACGGCATGGGACTGGTGCACCCGATCCCTCACAAGGGCCTCCAAGAATTGTTTTCAGCAGGTGGGGGCGGAGGTGAGTCGACGCTACGTCTTGTATTCGTATCGGCGTGCTCTTCTGCGCCACTAGCGTACGCATTTGTATCGTGTGGCATCCCTCACGTCATCGGCGTGCGCACGAATCAGAAGATCGAAGACTACGCAGCTATCGAGTTCACGCGTGCGTTCTACTTGGCCCTCGCTACAGGCAAGTCTGTGGGTGCAAGCTTCACTATTGCGCAGCAATCAGTAGCGAAGTCGCCGAACATCCGAGGGCCCATGGCAGTCGCTGAAAAGTTCATGCTGCTTCCGGAGGACGGTGACCACTCGGAGATTATTTTTCCGCTGGCGGTAGTGGAATCCAGTAACACTGTCAACCTCGAGCCCATGAAGTCGAAGCGATACCCGAAGCTGTGGTTCGACGACCTGCCTGCAATGTGTCAAGGATTTTGCAACCGCTCCGTCGAAGTATACAAAATCTGCTTGGCTTTGATGATGACGCAGTCTCGCATTACGCGCCTCGTGACTATCTGCGGAGAGGAGGGAATCGGTAAGACTGCGGTTGCCCACGCGGTGGCGAACTATGTTGGGCCTCGTATCACTTCAGAGGGAGGTGTCCGCATCTTTTCGGTTGCTAGACTTGCTCAAGACGAAATGGACGAGCATGTCGGCATGATGCGGCGAAATATCAACATCGCGAACGGCAGGTGTCGAGTGCTGAGTCGGCTAGAGATCATGGTCACGGATCACTTGAAACAGCACAAGGAGCGGATCGAGTTCAACAGCCAGCAGATGCTGATGGTCTTAGATGGTTGCGACTACCTCCTACGCAATGACGCTCGCCGTGACCGCTTCCGCGCATTCCTGTCGGACCTGCTGACGAACAACGCCTCGTTGAAGATCGTGTTGACGGCGCGAACGTCCATCTGCACGGATGGTGCTGTCCATGGCCACGGCGAGCGATTGTACACGCTGTCGAAATTCGACATGAAGAGCGCAACGATGATGCTGGTGAGTCTAATGAGCCGGCCGATTCGCGTTGAAGAACTAAAGCACGCGCGCGCCGCCAACTCAGCGGATAAGCTGGAGCTCATTGCTTCTCACCCAGCTCTGCGAGCTACTCAGGGTATTCCAAAGCGCATAGCTGATCTTGCTGGCAAGCTCAACGAGACGACCATGGACAAAGTCCCAGTGGACGAGAGCGACCTGAATCTCATGGAGTGAGAGGTACGCAGCAGCGTTCGTTGATCAGTACACTAGGAGGGCTACAATAATATAGCGAGGGTGTGATGCACGATGACCTAACGATGCAGCTTGCAACCTTGGTTGAACCAGTAGACTCCAGGGCCGAGTCTGTCGTGACGCACGTGGATTGGTTCACCGGTTGAAGATGGGATCCATACAGATCTCAAGATACATGTGCTCGCAGCGTCCCACTCAGACGTTCTCTGAGAGCAAAGCGTTCCCGTCCCGAGGCTCATGACTCCACCACGCTCACGAGGAACGGCTCCGCGTCCTAGCAGTCCGATGGAGCGGCACGTCGCTGATGTCTGTGCGTGTCTGGAGGGAAGCGTGTATCTCGTACCGTGCCAAGCTTCGAGCTCTGAACTCAGCGACGGCCACTCGTTGCCTGTTCCATGGATAGCAATCACTTTTCGGACCGAGACCAACCGTAACGCCGATCCAAACAAAAGTCGTGGCAATGCTCAACGTGCCAGCACTGTCGTTGCCGCTGGTACCAAGAACAACAACCGAAGTGCAGTGAAGGAAACCTGTACGAGTGGGGTTGGTAGTGTTCTTTTATGGCCCGAAGCTTACGACAAGCTAGTAGCCATTCGCTTTCTAAGGCTTTTGGCGTGCTACCCAGAGTATTCGTGGCGTGGAAATCCACGCTTCTGGTGGCATGTGCTGTGCAATATCTGTGGCTCGCCTCGCTGCGACGAGTTTTTCTCTCGGCCTCGTGAACCACGGCTTGGGCGTCACCAGGAAGTACCAAATTGCGCGCCAGCTAGAAGGGCGGCTGAAGTACGCGTGATGCCGAAGTTCCAACTGGTAATCTCAAAGCTCAAGGTCGACAATGCACTCCTGACACTCATTGCTGAAGCTTTTTCGCCTGACTGCAACGAGCCATTTCGTCATGTGGACCAATGCGCGCAGGAGCTATTGACCAGACTGCGAATTGGTGTTCCACAACAACCCAAAACTGTGCTGATTGACCTGAATTTCTCTGAAAGTCGACTACGGATGATGAATTGCGCGGGTGGGATTGAGACTCTTTTGAAGGCAGTCTCGGGGCGGCGCGGACGTGCGACGGATTCGACGCGAGTTTTCTTTAAAGTTCGGTGCTTGGATCTAAGCGATACTTTGGTATCTGAGCGTGATTTGACCCCACTTGCGCAAATACTGGCTTGCCCGGAATTGTCAGTGAGCGATCTGAAGCTGAACAGGGTGTTTACTGCAACGACGACCAAGCGCTTCACGCGTTCATTCTGCGAATTCGTATCTGCTTGCTTTGCTACCCCATTATCTGGAGGCGGTAGTGAAATTCCCGGGACATCAGTGACGAAGCTCTCCTTGAATTCAAGTGCGCTAAACCATTTCCAGCTCGCCTCTATTTTTTCGGCCATCCACGAATCCAATAGCCGACGAGGTGTTCGTGAGTTATCGTTGCATGGATTCGAGGGCAGTGAGTCGTGGTTGTGGCTCGCGTATGGTATTATTCACCCCGTATCGAAGTCCCAAATCACGCATTTGGATATATCGTATTGTATACTACGACTTGAAGACATCGAGCTCGTGCGTGATGTACTGGGGTCTCCTGGTTGTGGTTCATTGCTGGTACCGAAGAAACCGCGCCAGACATCCCATGAACCTCATGTCGGGGCGAACCAGTGGGCTCTGGTGGCTGCCGGTAGTCGCTTGGAAATTCCTCGAGAGTCAAGCAAGCATGCCAATAGCCGGTCCAAACCAGCGTTAAATCTCGAGACAGACTTGTGGTGTCATGTGCTGGAATCCGGAAAATCTTGGACCTGTGTGATGGTCCCTGCGTATGGAATATTTTACGTCAAAAGCTCGAAGATCATGAAGACAGAGTTCCGATCTGACAACGGTAGTACCCGGCGCCTGAAAACACTAACAATGGTTGGGGTAAGGACAGCTCCGCAAGTATTGAGGCTCGGCCATGATGGCGAATTGGTAGGACTCTTGGATTCACAGCCGATCGACCGTACTCTATCGGAGTGGCTCCAAGTCGTTGGGCCGTCACTACAAACACTGCATTTGCGTGACAATTCTTTTGCGAGTCGCACGCTAGGCGCAATTCTGGATAGTTGTCCGCTGTTGACAGAGTTGGATATTGCCGGCTGTGAACTGACTGATATTGCACCGATCACCAGAGCGTTTCGGCGTGAAGGCTGCATCCTGCGCACGCTCAAGGCCGCCCAAAACCATATCAGTACAACAAGTCAGGAAGATCTTTTCCGCTTGCTGGGCGATCCTGACTGTGCTGCTATTGGCAGCTTGCAGTTGCTGTATCTTGCGGAGAATCCCACGAGTCCGAGAAACAGGATCCTGAACAGGCTTGATTCGTCGCTGTTCAAGAACAAAACGCTGCGGTATTTGTCCATGACACTGAATACCAAAGACCCGCAAGTAAAGAATGTGGAATACCGCTTTGAGAAGAACCACCAGGGCAGGTGGCTTGACTTCGAAGGGTTACCGATTGAGCACCGACTTGCCCTGCTGAGCATCCCGATGGTGGAAAAGGTGCCGGTTGCTGTCATCAAAATCATCCTGGACTTTACCAGGCGCGACGTCTACCGAGAAATCGTTTGGGTGTAACCTGTACGAGCGGAGCTGACTGTCAGTTTTAAGTGTGCGAGCAGTGAGTAAAATGCAAAGTAGCACAAATCTCAAGCGCTTCAATCATGTTTTTTAGTTATAGATATACCTCTTGAAGCTCACCTGCATACCCCACGCTTGCATGCTCTAGCAGATCTCCATCGGAGCCGGGCCTTCATTCTTTCTATCAACGGGGTGGAAGTAAATGCCGCACCACGCCTCGCTTCGGTTGCGCTTGAAGTGCAAGTCCGGGTCGTAGCCGCCCGCAAGCTGCTGCTGACGACGCAGCTTCTTGGACTCGTTCACACCGAAGTTGGGTCCACGCTTGCCTCCAGGAACAGGGACGGGCTGCGGTCCGCCAATGACTCCCGGCTGGAAGCCCATCATCGCCGCCTCCATCTCCGCCGTGACGGCCTGGTCAATCGGAATAGCCGTCGTCGTGGCACGCAGCTTGGAGACGTCACTCTCGTCTCGTTCTCCCAGCGCCACCTCCATCAGCTGCGCCTTCTGACGCTCCAGATCCGCCTCAAACTGCGAGTCCTCACGCTGCTGCAGCTGTCGCCGTTCCTCCGCCAGCCTCTGCTGCTCCGCAATCAGCTGCGCAATACGCCGCTCCTCGTCGGCTTTCTTGGCGTCGTTCGTAGCGATGGCAATGGCGTTCTCCTGGCGATACTGCTTCCACTGCTTCTGCGCCGCAGCCTTCTCGTTGTCATCTCCATACACCAGATCAAAAACTACAGCAACAACGTGAATAATGGGTCAGCTCTCGTCTCCTCACCCCTAAAAGATGCTTGATCTCGTACTAAGGTTCTCGAGCATTTCCAAGTAGTCATTGTACTCGTCCAGCGTGTCGAAGTCGTCCTCCGTCTTGTTATAGCTAGGAAGATCGACCCACAACAAGAAATGTTAGTTTGAATATTCAACAACCTCTCAATAGTTATACCAGCATATCCTTACTCCTTGGTGACTTTCTTGCGCACCGACGTCTCCTTGGCGAAGTTGAGCTCCTCGATGGTCTTGTCCTGCAGCTGCGACTTCTTCACAGGCTTCTCGCAGGCGGGACACGCGATCTCTCGCTGGTGCTGGAACTCGCGCTTGATGCAGTGGTCGCAGCTATCCAATTATAATAATTCAGAGGTGGCACGAAGGGTTACACTTTATTCCTCATCAGAACAGCACCACAGCGCGCTGGAGCACCCACAAGCGGTGGCCACATTTAGAGATGAGCATCTTCATCTTGGTGTTGAGGTAGTTGCTGTCGTCCTCGGCCGACGTGCCGCACACGCAGCAGCGCAGCGCCAGGTCCTCATCAGTTGCCGCAGTCATTATTCGCTCTCAAGGTGCACAAAACGTAACTGGTTACAGCTGTAGATTGTAACTCTGTATTAACTCTGGTATATCACATTAGGTTACACTATAAAAAAATTAACCAGGTACACTTTGGGTTACACTTTCGGATACGCCACCAAGATCGGCGAACGCAATGGCCTCTCCAGCGGTAGAGCGCGTCTTGGCGGAGCTGTCGCGGCTGAGCGAGGAGGCCGCACCCAGCGCCACTCCGCGCTCTCCCTCTCCGTCATCTAATGCAGCTCTGGACCAATTCTCCGTGCTCTCGGCGTCCTCCTCCGCGCCCGAGGCGGTGTTGATCGTACCCCATAAATCTTCATCATCTTCCACTTCCTCGCCCTTTGCGCTGCCGCGCGCGCGCCTCACGTCGCCCTACGCGGACCAGTCGACGCTCAAGAAGGAGCTGGAGGCCGTGGCGCACCCGCTCTTCGCGCTGGAGCGGCTGGGTCCGTTTCCTCGCGGCTGGGGCGACTCCAAGGTCCCTCAGAGCCGCCTATTGGCGCAGATGCCCATGTCTGCGCCGCGCCAGGAGCTCGTCCCGCAGCGCGCGTCCATCGTCAAGAGCCCGCTGAAGATCCAGTACGAGTTCCGACCCGTGGACGTGTCCAGGAGCGGCGCAGACGCCGGATTCAGCAGCGCGCTGACCAAGCAGGACGAGTACGCGCGCGGCAAGATGAGCAACAAGCCGTTCTCGCCCGGAGGAGACTCATTGGCTGAGCTGGAGGCGGAGACGCTGCAGGACGAGATGACGCCCATGCAGAGGCTGCTCACGAAGCAGGAGGAGCAGGACAGGAACCGGCTCGTGCTGGAGCAGGAAGAAGAGCTGGACGAGACGCTGCTTGAGTGCTTGGTGTTCGACGTTCCAGGCATTAACGGCTGCTTGACGGCGGAGGATGTGAGGAAGATCGAGACGCAGGAGCAGCAGCAAGTTGTGCAGGAGGTGGAGACGGTTGGCGTGAACCCCAAGTCGCTGTTGAAGCCTTACATAGAAGCGGTGGCGGCCAGGGACCACGTCGCGGCGATCAGGAGTGCCGTGCTGGACGAGAAGGCGGCGAATGCCATGAGGCAGAACGATGACAACACCACGGTCGGACTGGATCAACTGCTGCGGGAGATGGAGGACGATGGGGAACTCATGGAGCTGGGCTTTTCGATGGAGGACGACGAGCCGGACGTGAAGGTGGATAACAGTGGAGATGGAGCAGAGGCTGCAGTGGCGGTGGGTATCGACGCGAAGGTTGGCAAGGCTGTAGAAGGAGCCTCCGAAGCTGATGGCAGTATTGAGGACCCCGAGATGGAGCTGGAGTCGATCCTGGACTCGACCTCCGAGTCAACAGCGCTGACCTTACAGAAGCGAACGAGTCCAACGTCCGAGTGGGCCAGCATGGCGAGTGTTGATGTGCGCAATTTCCACGAGAAGGTGCCGGAGATGGCCATGAAGTACGACTTTGAGCTGGATGTGTTCCAGAAGGAGTGTGTCATCCATCTTGAGCGCCACGAGTGCGTGTTCGTGGCAGCGCACACCTCCGCAGGCAAGACGGTGATCGCAGAGTACGCGATCGCGATGTCTCAGAAGCACATGACTCGCACCATTTACACGTCGCCCATCAAGGCGCTGTCGAACCAAAAGTACCGCGACTTCCGTACCAAGTTTGGCCCCGACAACGTTGGCCTTATTACTGGCGATGTCAGCATCAACCCGGAGGCAAGCTGCCTTGTCATGACGACAGAGATCTTGCGTTCAATGCTGTACCGAGGCGCCGATATTATCCGCGATATCGAGTGGGTTATCTTTGATGAGATCCACTACATTAACGACAGCGAGCGCGGAGTGGTGTGGGAGGAGGTGATTATCATGCTTCCCGAGCATATCGGCATGGTGTTCCTCTCGGCAACCACGCCGAATCATTTGGAGTTTTCCGACTGGATTGGACGCACGAAGAAGCAGAAGATTCACGTGATCTCTACTTACAAGCGTCCTGTACCCCTCCAGCATTTCCTCTATGCTGGGAAGGAGCTATTCAAGTTGTACGATGCCACCACTGGTTATCTGCCAAATGCTCACGGTGCAGCCAAGACTAAACTCTTCCCCGCGTCGGATAAATCGAAGGCTGCCGGTCGAGGTGGTAGAGCTGTGGCTCGCGGTGGCGGTAGCAGTGCCAATGCACGTACTCTTCGTACATCGGGAGGTGATCAAGGTGAGTGGACCAAGCTGATCAACACTTTGAAGGACAAGTCTCTGCTCCCGGTAGTTGTGTTTGCTTTCAGTAAGCGGTTGTGTGAGGAAAGCGCGAATAAGCTGGCGAAGCTTGACCTCAGCACCCCGTCAGAGAGATCAGAGATCCATCTCTTCCTTGAGACGAGTGTACAGCGACTCCAGGGATCAGATCGTGAGCTGCCGCAAGTGCTGATGATGAAGGAGATGCTGAAGCGGGGAATCGGTGTCCACCATGGAGGTCTGCTCCCTATTATCAAGGAGATGGTGGAAATCCTGTTCGGTCGCGGTCTTGTGAAGGTGCTGTTTTCGACGGAAACGTTTGCCATGGGTGTGAATATGCCTGCGCGTACGGTGGTGTTTAACGGCATTCGTAAGCATGACGGCAAGAACTTTCGCGATCTTCTGCCCGGGGAGTACACGCAAATGGCTGGCCGAGCAGGTCGTCGCGGTCTTGATTCCGTTGGTACCGTCATCATCGCGTGCTGGAACGATGTCCCCGAGCCTACTTCACTGAGGACAATGTTGGCAGGAAAGGCGACGTCTCTCTCTAGTCAGTTCCGTCTGACTTACAACATGATCTTGAACCTTCTCCGAGTGGAGGTGCTGACGGTGGAAGACATGATGAAGCGCTCGTTCTCGGAGTTCCACACTCAAAAGGCGCTGGCGTCGAAGAATATCCCCAAGCTGATCCAAAAGGGCAAGACGTTGCTGCAGCAGCTGGAGCGATCACTTGTAGAGGACTACCCACACCTCGAAGCTAGCGGTGAGCTTGCTCAGATGCAGGAATTCTACCAGCTGAAGCGTGAGAAGCGTGAACTGGAGAAGAAGCTGACCAAGTGGCTCCTGACGAACAATATCCAAGCTGCCAAAAGTGCGATTGCCCCGGGCCGAGTCGTGATTCTGAACGTCAAGGGCCTCTCATCCGACCAGCTGGCGCTGGTTGTACGAACCAACTCTGCTATGGTTGGCGAGGGTGGGACTGCTCGGTCGAAGCTTTCGTTTGAGACCGAACTCCAGTGCTCAAGCTCTACCGACACAAGCCACAAGGGAGTATTCAAGTCGATTATGGTGATCACTCTCTGTCCGAATGATTACGAACCTCCTAAGGTAGAGGTGGCATCGACCACGAAGAAGAACCCTGATACACTTTTCGGAGGTGGACGCATGCTTCGCAGCAAGAAGGACGACGACGACGACCGTATGTTTGGACGGATGGGCAAGAAGAAGGGCAAGTCTGAAAGCCAAGAAAGCAGTGAGCTGTCGGCGCCATCAACTGCTACGATTCTAGGAAGGAAGTACGCTGTGTTGGAGGTGCCTGAGAGCTGCGTTGAAAGCGTGACCTCCGTTGTGGCCTCAAGCGTTAACACCAAGACTCTCGTGACTTCATCGTCGAAGAAGGAACTTGCCAGCAGCATTGAGTTCCTCACACAGTTAGAGAAGGATACTGCTACGACACAGAAGGCAGCGATCGCGTACGTCGACTTGATGGGCGAGCTCAAGGTTAACGACCTGGAAGTCGCGACGGGCTATACACAGTGGCAGCAGATGTACTCGATGGTGCTCAGTCACCCGTGTGCCACCGACTCCCCGTCGGTGTCTCGTGTCATGGGTAAAGTGGAGAAGATCTTCAAGTTGAAGGCGTATTTAGTGCGGATGACGCGTGAGTTGTCGAACGATTCGCTGTCGCTCTTCCCGGATTTCCAGCAGCGACTGAGTGTGCTGAAGCGGCTCGGGTACATCTCCGAGGACGGCGTCGTGCAGGTTAAGGGTCGAGTGGCGTGCGAGATCAACACCTGCGAAGAGCTCGTGTTGACGGAGATGATCTTTGAGAACGTGCTGGCGAACCTGGAGCCTGAGGAAATCGTGGCGGTGCTATCTGCGTTGATCTTCCAGGAGAAATCACAGTCCGAGCCTACGTTGACCCCAACGCTGGAAAGCACCCGCGAAGTGGTCAAGAACATCGCAGAGTCACTTGGACTGATCCAGCTGGAGCAGCACCTAGAGATCGACCCTGCAGTGTATTGCAAGGGAGCTCTCAACTTTGGGTTGATGGAGGTTGTGTACGAGTGGGCGCGTGGTATGCCGTTCAAGCAGCTGTGCGAGCTCACGGACGTGCAGGAAGGCTCGATTGTGCGCTGTATCACGCGTCTGGACGAGGTTTGTCGCGAGGTGCGCAACGCTGCTCGTGTCATCGGCGACCCACAGCTGTACCGCAAGATGGAGGTCGCCTCCGAAGCGATCAAGCGAGATGTGGTGTTCGCCAGCAGTCTGTACCTTTCCTAGACAGAAGCAATGCTGGAGTAGACACCGTGATCAGTAAAGACATTGCATGAGGGAACTATTCTACTTTGCTCTTTTGTTACACTATTGTTTAATAACCGAATCGTACTTGGGATTTGGCTATGACTTGCAGTATGCATTTTCCCACATACAATTTTTACCTCTTATTAACGTTAATTTCAACGTAGTTGCCCAAAGAGCTTGAAATGGCAATGCTGTAAAGCCCACGGATACTGTAGCGAACCACTTGCGGTTGCCTCCGAGGTGATCAATGATTACCAGTGGTTTCATCAGTTGCATCCGAGTGATCAATTATGGCGATCATTGATCACCTTGGATACAACCGTACGGGGAAACTGGGGAGATCAGCATCGTCATTTTTGATTCCGTGCTCGCACAGTCGCTCGGTTGTTTCTTCGGGGGTATTGTATTACCGTAAAAGTACACGTATGATACTGGGGCAAAGACTTGAACTCCTGTCATGCAAGTTTATAAAATAAATAAACGAAGGGCGCGTACTGTTATGTTAATCCATCAAATTAACTATCTACCATGTTCGCCTGCTTTGGCTCGCTGAAAGGCTCTCGCAGATACCATAGCACTTCTCGCTAGAATCTTCGATACAAAGATGGTAGCAGTTGTTATTATTTCTGTACCTAACCGTACTTGTGCGTATACCATCCGGCAAGTATCCCGGATGTTCTCTAAGAATTTTGTTCTTCTCGTGCGGATGAAGGGCAGACAGCCTGTGTCGCACCGGCATCCTAACTCCTTGGTTTCTCACTTTGCAATTTCCTCTCCAGGCCTCAAGCCCCCTGCCTCAGTGAACGTCAAGATGCGTCTCTCTCAAACATTGGTGCTGATCGCAGTGTCCTTCCTCGTCACGAGCGAGGCACTCTCCACAACCACGGACTCCAAGCTGACGAAGATCTCTGAAGTGGGCTCGCCAGGTGCACCCATCCATCGACTACTGAGGACCCACGACAAGATTGAAGACGATTCTGAAGACGATTCCTCCGAAGAAAGGACTCTGGACAAGGCGACGATCAGGAGAATTTCAATGACGGAATGTCCGCTGATGACTACGCTGCACGGCTGGGTATTACCCGCGCGATTGCGGCGGCTGAGACCAGCCTTTCGGCATTGATGCAGCTAACGCGTACCCAGGAGTACGCGAACTACCGGGCGTACCTTAACTACGTGATTACGAAAACCAGAACGAAGAAGCATGCAGTCACATTCGATTAAGACGTGGCGGTCCCGGCAAGAGCGTTCTGAACAAGCAACATGTGGAAGCGTACCGATTGGAGATAGCGTACCTCGAGGTTCGTTTACAACTGAGTGAAAAATAGAACGTCTATCACCACAACGACTTTGCATCTATGACTGTGGATGGATATACTGTATGGTGCTCGTAGAGGGGCAACACTCGAAGCCTGCAGGTGCACACTAGGCAGCTCAATAGCAACCCACGCCGGCTCCTGCATCTGGTTGAGTGTGAAGAACAAAGCAAGTATGTCGCCAACTTAGAGAGTGGCATCCAGGCCACTTGTTCTTGCTCCTGCTGCGGAACCCAAAAGTAGATGATGCGGCTCTCTCATGTTTTGGTGGTGGACGCGGTTTTCTTTCTAGTCATCGGTAGTGTACTCCGCAATCATGTTCGTAAATACGCATAATGCACGAACTCACTGTGAACCTTCAGAAGCCGCTTTAGGCGAAGTGCTTTGGTGTTGGGAAGAAAGCCGCCATCATCACCACCAGCTGAAATAAACGCATCACTGGAGCTTGGACCTTGATAAAAATAATCGAGACGAGACTGGGATGCAAGTTAAGCACAGGCTGTCCTTGAGGACTCCTTTATTCCCTCTAGAGGGTACAGTTATCGATCCATAAGTCGGTGACATCGAGGAGGATAAAAATCCATCAAAGCAGTGGGTGTTGGAACACGATGTATTTAAGTTAACTGTAAGTCCTGAGCATTCATATCTTGTGATTTTGCATTCATATTATGATTGAGGAGTGAGGCGGAAATGTGCTTGGCTTTGTATAGGACAGTCATACAAAAATCGCATGGAGCGTATATATTCCTGGTCTCCATTAAGCCAAAGTTGAGAGCTCCCTTGCAATACACTGCACGGTCGATCTCTAGGTCTGCTTCAGGTGGATCAGTACAAGGGACTTTGCGATGTCCTTGACCACTTTCCAGCGTTGGGGCCTACGTGGGCTCAGATTGCGATTTCTCCTGGAAGATGAGCGCAGGCAGCGCTCGTTCTCGGAGTTCCGCACTAAAGAGGCGCTGGCGTCGAAGAATATCCCCAACCAGATCCAAAAGGGCAAGACATTGCTTCAGCAGCTGGAAGTTTTGGAGTCAAATATTTGAAGATCTTCGCCACTTTACCCAACCCATGGCACAAGACACCTTAAGTACACTGTAGTACTCTACGTTATGGAAAGTCAGCGGGTTATTTGGTCTTCTACCGCTCTATTCTACTTGGCACCCCAGCACCCTAACTGAATCGTACATGAGTTTTGGGCCACGATCCCTCGCTAAACGTCTTCGCTTGTGCGCTGGTTGCCTCCGTGATTCGCGCGGTTATCTCCGCAGTGTCTTTGGCAACTGTGGCATGAGTTCCACTCTCTATCTGCCGATTCAACTGTTCGAGAGACTGGCGGCAATTGTTGGCGTACTCCTCGACCATCGTCTTTCGCCCCTCTGTGAGCTGCAGCTTCGGAGACCCCAACACGACACCTAGCACGCTGATCAGGCACAGCAGACGGTCTCGGCGCTTGGCCTGATGCACAACTTTCTCCACCGTCTCAACCAGCGTAAACAGCGCCGTAGTCAGCGACACAACCTCGGGCTGCTCGACTCCTGACCACAGTGAGTCCACGACCGTCACCATACGGCTCAAATTCACGTCGTACGCACCCAGCTCGAACTTGTCGCGCAGCGTCCGCACTTCCTTCGAGCAGCGCAGCAGCAGAGCCCGAGCCTTTTCGGGTGACTGACTGTCTGCCCGCTTGCTCTTATCCTTGCTAGCGTCCTTCGTTTTCCCCTTCGACTTTGCCGATACTGTCGAACCACTCCCCATCACCGTCTCGCCGTCATCCGGCAATGGGATCGCGCGCTTCTTCTTGCTCTTCGCAGTTGATTCAGCGAGAACACCTGACGCCGGCTTCGGCCCTTGCTTCTCGGCAATCTGCTTCTGCAAATTCCTACAAAAATAATGACGTAAAAAAAAAATCATTTCAGTCACAACCCTCCTGCAAACAAAAAAAAACATAATTACGTACGTGTGCCAGCTCTTGAGTTCCGGCCACTTGGCCTCCATCTTCTTAAACGTCTTCTCGAGTCGCATCAGCGCTCGGTTCTCCCTCTCGTGCCCCGTTAGCAGCTCCAAAACGTGGTCTCCGAGTTTGTGCACGTGCTTCCTCCACCACTTCCGCTGCTTGTCGTCCAGCTCCGCCACATTAGACGGCATGAGCTTTTCCAGCCGCCGGATCTGACTCGCCACATCGTCCAGCTCCTGACTCAGCAGCGCCAGCCTCGCCAGCGCCTTGGCCTCTTGGAAGCAGGCGTCCGTTTCCTCTTTTACGGCACTTTCGGACCCATTTTGTGTCTCATTTTGAGGCGCGCGACCCGAAATGAGTGCATTTGTGGTTGTTTCTAAGCGAGTCTGAAGGGTTTCTAGCGCAGCCAGCAACTCAACCGATACGGCCGCCCGCTGACTGGCGTGCAGCTTGCGCGTCGCGTCCTGCACCTGCCGCGCCTGCGCCATAGCCTCCGCGCACACGCG
>JAIKVE010000967.1:0-14680 GCA_024679115.1 Phytophthora pistaciae
GCGGCGCAGCAAACTTTTACAAGCCAAACTACGGCGCACACAGGCGCGTATTCCATACCTTCCACAAGTCCCGAAGCTTGAGCGCACAGCTGCGCTATGCTACCCCGCACCACACGGAGGCGTGGGATGAAGACTTCACCATTTTCACACCATGTACGGCGCGCTGCCGTCGGCCTATCGGTGCCCAGCCTATTCCTGCCACTACTGGGTGGGTGACTTATGGACATGAGCAGCCACTGCAGCACCCGTTTTTTCCTGGTCTGGATCTGCGCGGGTCAGACCATCGTCGCGCTGGGATTCCCAGCGCGACGAACAGCGCCAGACATCTTGAAGGAGGGTCGTGTGTTCTTCATCGTGAACGAGGGCAATGCCGAGGTGATGATGCGTATCTTCATTGCATCGTCGGTCCGCAGCAAGGATCTCACGTTCGCGATGGGTGTGAGCGTGGCCATCACGAACGTGTCCAAGATGCTGGCCAAGGCGACGGTGGCCTCCATCGCGCTCTACTTCGGCGTACGTACAGACGCTGTGGTACGGCGTGCTCATGTGCGTGCTATCGGCGTTCGTGGGCATGCTGGTGTGCCACAACACTTTGAACCTGAACCACATCGTCAAGAGCCGCGAGGAAGCGGTGAATTCGAACCTGGACTGGCTCAAGGACTCCGACGAGACGCGCCAGAAGCACCGTTGGCGCAAGCCACACGCCGACGCCATTACAATTTTGTGCGAGTACGTGCTGAGCTTCTCGCGCGTGTTCGGGGCCATCGGGCTGCTGCACGCCAACTTGATCAACGTCTTCCACTGGTTCCAGAACGAGTCCCAGCTACCTGTTCCAGCCGTACGATTACTTGATCGGCAAGGCTGGTGTGGCAAGCAGCGTCTCGGAGAGTTCAACCAGGCCAGCGAGGCCAAACAGCACTCAAGAAGCTCTCAAACTAGCTCGCGAATGTGCGACCTGAAGCTGCATGCGGCGCATCGATACATGTACCAGGAACGACTACGTAGCTCGGATGCTTCTCGTTTCGGAATTGAGTGTGACGCTTCAACCAAATCTTTTTTACGTAACAATGTAAAAAATACCCCGCAAAAATGTTTTAAAGGCCGTTTTAAGCCCTTTTTACGTAAAATTGTGGAAATGTAAAAGTAAAAATGCCAACACTGGCTGGGGGACATCGCACGCAGGATACCGCGATTGAAGTTGGGTTGAGGTACATGTAGTGGATCTGCTGGAGCCTTGGGTACCGGTCAGTTTACAATCGGAAAGTCAGCGCGCGGCTCGCACACATACCCGTGGGCTGCGGTGATCCCGCCGGCCACTAGAACCCCCACCCATACCTCATCGATGGAGCGACTAAGCAAGCGGCAGAAGCAGACACACCTGAGCGCGGCCTTGCGATTCCGGGAACTCGATGACAGAGTCCAAGTGTGTCTTCGAGTCATCTGTCGCAAGTGGAAGGTAACGGAAGTGTCGTACGTTCTCGCCTCCCTGAAGGACTTTATCGGCCCCCCGCCTCGCACTGTAGCAGGCGTGAGCAAGGCGAATGACGTGGCGATGCTGCGTCGAGCTATTGCATTGTGCCAATCCGAACCAGCAGACAGCATCGCGAAGTGGCAAGAGTTTCTCCGCTTGCAGTTCAACGAAGGGGTCAAGAACGCCATCATCGCGGACAACTTGGAGATGATCGAGACACTGATGGGGAATTTTCCCGACTTGAAAGTGTCGACTGAGGTTATGAACGTTGCAGCAACCCACGGTCGTCTTAGAATGCTGGACATGCTGTTCACACGAAACGCTACGACACCGGTGGTCACAGTTGTTCACCCGTCACGTACGCGACGCATGTTTCGCGCTCCTCGCTTTCGCGATTTTTTTCGAGCCGCTCCTGCCCGTCCCCGTTTTCATGAGGATACGAAGTATTTCGAGTTTCCTATCGACTTTGGGAAGAGTTACGTGCTTGTTGAATCAGCACTGGAACATGGTCACTTCGAGGTCGCCAAGTGGCTACAGCCTCGAGTGAACAAAGTTTCTTTTACGTGGATCCGGGCGGCGGTCAAGGCTGGGGACATGGAGGCGCTGGAGTGGGTCTACAATCTACCCGGTCGCGATGGGACTCCTACCGGGGCTTTTGAAGTGGCGCTGGAAGACGGAAACGTGGAGATGCTTCGATGGCTTCTTGAGCGTTTCGACGGGTTTGTAGATTTGACTCCAGTGGTCTCGTTTGGTCAATACGACACCATGGGGTGGCTGCTGTCTGCTTATCGCAAGCGGTGCATGGGTGTGCGAAATGCTGTGAGTAAAGCTGCCGGCTGCGGAAAACTCGACATCGTGCGCCTTCTTTTAGATCGCGACTCAAGGAAGAGTGACAGCGTAGCAGTAGCCATGACCGCTGCTGCAGGACACGGTCATCTGGAACTGCTTCAATGGCTACACGAGATCAAGACCGAGGGCTTCACAACCGCAGCCATGGATGCTGCCGCTCGCAACGGCCACTTGGAAATCGTAAAATGGCTGTATGTCCACAGAACGGAGGGCTGTACCGGAAAAGCAAATGGACGATGCGGCAGCTAACGGACATCTAGATGTGGTCAAGTGGCTACATCTCAACAGGACGGAGGGCTGTTCGATACGAGCGATCGACATGGCTGCCAAAAACGGGCATCTGGATGTTGTAAAGTATCTCGTCAAGAACCGAAGCGAAGGCTGTTCAGCTCACGCCATGAATTCTGCCGCTGCTGAAGGCCATCTCGACGTTTTAAAGTGGCTAGCGAGGACTGGGAAAACTTGTACTGCAGATGCCATGGACAACGCCGCATGCAACAACCACCTTGGCGTTGTAAAAGTGGCTACACGCGAACCGGAGCGAGGGCTGCACGACTCAGGCGATGGACGCGGCCGCGAAGAATGGGCATCTAGAGATGATGAAGTGGCTACATTCCAACCGAGCTGAGGGCTGCACGTATGCTGCGATGAGCCTAGCAGTCAAGAACGGCCACTTGGCGATTGTGCAATGGCTTCACGATACCAAAGGTGCCAACAGCGCGGGGGTTCAGGCTCTTGAAGTCGCTTTGGGACGTGGCCATTTCAATATGGCAGTGTATTGCTGCGTGGAATGCAACGGTAACCTCTTGGCTGCACTTTCGAAGCGATCTCAAGCGCTGGTGTTGGCATTTCTGGACTGGATGTACGTGATGTACCCGACCGAGTTCGTGTCTGCGTTCTTGGAGAAGTACCAATCGAGAGAAGAGTGGGTGAAGTTATGCGCGACTCACAAAGAGGACATGTGGCTGCATAATTCGCACCCAATGGAGTGGCGGCGTCGTGTTTGGTGAGGTTTGAAGAGCTCAGCACCCACTTTCAGTTATTATCCATACTACGTAGTGGTATTAGTGTGTATCCACAGTAGTGGTATTAGTGTGTATCCACCGTGACAATGGCTACATTACCGCGTTTTAGTGACTTCTAGTATTATACTGACATTTTTTCATTTTCCCTGCGCTCCGAGCAACTGCACGCGTTGATGGAGCGCTTCGTGGCGTCTGCGCCGCAGCAGGGCGGGCGCCCGAGCTTCCCTCCGTCGGTGTCTCCGCTGTCGCTGTCCTCCCCCGCTTCTCTGACGTCCGCGGCGCTGCCCCCGATCCCGTTCTCCGCCATCGAGAGCTCCAGCGACGTCGACAAGAGTGGTAATAATGCGGACATGGAATCAGATCTGATCCCTCCAGCCCCCAAGTCGATTCTAAGTGAGGAGGGCGATATGCTTTCCGAGAGGCAGTTGATCGCCCGAGGGAGGGTTCTCCTTCAAGCCTACCAGTCTCAGAAGAAGCAGTGGCTGCAGAACGATGCTGGATATGACTCGCGAGAGGTTCAAGAGCAGCCGCCCGATAGTCCGGACTCGACCGTCAACATCTTCCAGCCGATGGTGCAGTCTAATGGGGAATACTCTACTTTAGAATATTCCTCTCCAACGAAGCGAGCCGTGGCGCACCTGACGACGGCCGATGCGCCGTCAATTGATACTAAACTAGAGGGATTATCTCCTCCTCCTCCTCCTCCTCCTCCAAGCTCACCCCCTCCTAGTAGTATGGTCAGTGGGCTCAGTAACTTCAGTATCGGGCCTCTTCCTGCTTCAGAGCTGAAGATTAACACGCCGTTGTCGGGGAACCGGAGCGAGAAGAGCTGGACGGACTTTATGCAGCTGCTCAAGACCAACGGACACATGATGGACGTGGTGGACGCTCAGCTGGCCGAGATCTGGGGCGAATTGGTGTCAACTGACGAAGCCGCTAGAGGACACCAGCCGTTGCTGGATAAACTGAGTGACGCGGTGACGACGTTGTTGCAGCAGAAGCGGGAGGCGGAGATCGCGATTGCAAAGCTGGCGGAGGTGCTGGGCTCGCGTGTGTTTTTGGCTGGCAAATTGTCCGACGATGCGGTGCAGTTCGTGAGTAACCAGTTGAGGCTGGAGCTGGACGCTTCTGAGGCGCTGGTGGAGCGAGTGAAGGAGGACAAGACCGCGTTCAAGAAGGAGGACGCGGTTGTGAGGCTCAGTGTCAATGGGGAAAGCAGTTCGGCAGAAATTGAGAAGCTGAAGGAGCAGCTGAAGGAGAAGGAGCTGCATCTGGAGGCTAGCCAAGCGGCTGCCGCTAAACTAAAAGACCAGCTAGCGCGGCAAAAGGAGTCCGCAGCAGACAAGCAAGCTTTGTTCGAGCGGGCGATGGAAGTGAAGCTGCGTGAGATTGACGCGCTCTGCATCGAAGTCGATCTGCCGTTGGATTACGAGCGGGTGAAAACTGCGGAGGGCGTTGCTTGCTACCGCCGAAAGAGCGACAACGCTGAGAACGAGCTGGAAGACCCTCGGGTGTCGATCGTGATTCAGCGGCGCTTGACGGCTGCAGCTTCGGCTGGTGGAGACGAGAAGGAAGCTAACCCAGCGACCAGTGAAGACCCAAGCTCCAGTAGTACCCGCCGCACTCGAGGTTTCAGTGCAATGGCTCGCGATTACGCAGCCCCCGACAACATAATGCGGCGGTCTTTCTCGACACCGCATATTTCTCACGATGAGAGCATATTCGAAGACATTCACGTTCCACCTGAGGACGGACGCAAGCATTCGATCGAGGACTTCTCCACTCCATTGCCTGCTGGATGGGAAATGCGCGTGACGGCTTCGGGTGCAGTGTTTTTCTTCAACAAGTACACGACCACAACGACGTGGACGGACCCGCGATTGCTTGGGACAGCACCAACGTCTTCCTCTGCTGATAATACCCCGAGTCAGCCGAAACCGCCTGTTCGCAACTCCAGCGCCATAACCTCAGAGTCTCGTCTGTCTAGATCGAACTCAACTGCGGTCAACGCTGACGTCCCGCCACCTCCACCCTCTAGAGAGGAGAACGATGCTGGTGATGATGATGTCGAGTACTTGGACGTGGTGTTCGAGGACGCTGGCCCCATTGGTATTCATTTCCAAGCCAACGTTCCTGATGCTGGAGCTACGGTGAGGAGTTTGCTGCCGGACATGGCCGCTGCGAAAAAGGGCGTGCTCGAGCCATACGACGAACTGGTTGCTGTGAACAAGAACGCGGTGGACTCTGCGCCATTCCGGCACGTGATGCTGTTGCTTCAAGGTGGTTTGAGGCCGCTTACGCTCACGTTCAAGCGGGATCTGAACCGCCCTCAGGGCGCCATGCCTCCTCTCGCCGATGCGCCATTAAGCGATGGTAGGGTTTCTTTAATGAGCGCGAGCGATGCATCCGACACCCACCTGGACGAAGAGGTTGTGATTGACGAAGGCACGGTGGTTGACTTGGAGCAGCTACGAGTTCCTGTTCCTATTCAGAATGAAGCAAACGATGCTGCACCCGCGGCAGGGAGCGAAGAGGGGGACATGAATGTGGCGGACGTCATCATCACCAACCTCTTTTCACTCTTCTGGAAGCCTCCAGAGACGACTGGCGAAGTGCAGACTGTATAGCGACGGAGTGGAGCGAGCAAGGAAGCCGTATTTATGGCACTTTTTGAACATCATATCGACGAGGAACACCCCTCACCATTCTTACGTAGTACTTCGAAGTATTGTGAATCGATTGTTAACCTGCTCGTTGTGTTATGAGTGAGTTGTGTCTAGGACTGCTCAGAGCTGCAAGTGCAGAATCGCCGGGCGAGCGATGGTGATGTCTCCGATGGTGTGCTCAATGACCGGCCAGTCGGGGGACGAGGTGATGACTTCCACGACGGGTTCTCCCTGTGCGTTCTTGTAGCAGAGTACCGTGTCTTCGGATTTCGTTCCTGCGACGGACGGGTTCCACGCGTACGCCTGGTTCAAGCCCGTCACTCGGTTCACTGACGGGTTGGCCACCCATTCGCGGCTCTTGTAGGCCGCGCAGCCTCCTTGGTGGTGGAACTTCCACTCGCCATCAAACCCCTTCTGGGCGTAGGCGTCTTGAGCGAGCTTGAGCATGTCTCCAGCCTTGACCCCAGCGGTGCGCGTGTTTGCCATCAACACGGCGTCCACGTACGTAGCCGCCTCATGACGACGCAGCAGGTCCGCTGGAATGGCAGCGTTGGGCGTGGTGGTGATACACAAGACGAGTGGCAGAAGCGATGAGTCCCGCACGTTGACCGCAGATCACGAGCATGGCCTTGTTCTTCACGCGCTTCTTCGTGGGCAGCGGGTGGCGGATGTTGTCGACGCGTTCATCAGCAGCGACCAGCATTACCACGGGCGTGATCCCGCGAGCCCACATCTTGGCCGACAGCTGGCTGGCGATCTCCCACTCGGTCATGTCGGGACGGACGTCTCGAGCCACTTCTCCGATCAACTCTCCGCAGTCCTTACCGAGAGCACGGAAAACGTCCATCTCGTACGCTGTCAACGTGGAGCGCAGTTCAGCGAGGCGAACAGCTAAAGTGGAGTCTGCAGCATCCACCGCCACTTTGTCGCTCTTGGCAAGTTCTTTGGCCATGTCGACGGCGCTGCGCTGAGCGTGCCACGGATCTTGTACTAGCGTCATCTCGCTCTCAAGGCCCCGCATCTCCTCGTTCACCAAACGGTGGCCTTCAATCTCGTTCGTCAGCACTGCAACGGGCGTGGCGTCCACGTAGATGGAGCCCACTCCCCCTTCCGTAGCCATGAAGACGTAGCTATGAGCGCCACTTGTGAGCCACGCAAAGTTGGCGGAGAGACTTAACACCACAGCATCGTGGCCCAGTTCCTGCAGCAACCCCCGCCTATGCACGAACATGTGAGACCATCACACAATAACATATTGGATCCACCATCTTGCTGCGAGTCGCTTTCGTACACGTCGCGCACTTTGCTCTCGAAGTCCGCCTTGCGCTTGACGATGTCGTGGTCGAATGCGCCCATGTACTTAAGGTCGTTCATGCTCGTCGAGGGGTCTTGCGCTTCGAGGTCGAATTCGGAAATGACGCACTAATTGAGACTGTACCGCCGACAAATCGGACTCAGTGATCCGTTTGACAACCAAACTTCAACCACTCACCTCAGTTTTACAAAGTTTGCTTCAGCCTCTCCTCGTGCTGGAAGTTCATATACAGTAGCGAGCGTGCCTAAGTATCCGTAGCAAAAGTTCCCTAACGAGAAAAAAGAATGTAATTGTACTTCACTGATGTACTGGGGGAAGCCCCTATACAAATGTGTGCAAGTTCTTCCTGGACTCCTAAACGAGGTTTGAAAGGGCGACACTTTGGCTTAGCTGGCGCCGCCCTGCTTCTTGTTGAGCTGGTCCCGGAAGTCTCGCTGGAGCATGCGCATGCCGCTGACGGACTCCGCCGGAATTCCCTTTTCGTCGGCGTAGATCAAAAGCTTGGCAATCCATTTCAGCCGCTCCTTGAGCTCCTCAACGCCGAGTCCGCCCTCTTCATTCGATGATTTCGGTTTGGCCTGCGGAATAGCGACCTTCACTGACTCAACTGGCGCGCAAAAGTCCTCGTCCGTAGGCTCCTCCATGATGACTTTCTCTTCTGGCAGGTTGAGCAACTCGTCCACCGTCAACGGATCCGCCGCGTGTAGCCAAGACAGCATGACGGCGAGCTCCTCCGCGATGGCTTCTTCCTCACCACGATATTCGTTCGCAAGGTTCGCATTGATGTGAAGCAGTCCCGTTTCCTGCCAGCCCCTGACGATCACCGCGGACGGAACAGCGTCCCAGCTCTCGATGCACCACGTCATCGCCTGCTTCACCCCCACACTGTCAAACTTGGCCGCCGTGCTCATGTCCGCGTCCGCATCCAATTGGTCCAGCGCTTGCTGGATCTGGCGTCGTCGGTACCGCTGCTTGAATGCCGTCACAACGCCCGCAACAAGCGGCTGCAAGTTGTTCTCCGTCCCCGACGGAATCAACGCCACCTCGACGTTCCTCAGCTCCTGCGGATTGAAGCCAGCATGCACCGCCACGCTGTCAACCAGCATGATGCACTTCCTCTGCTGCTGTGCGAACCTGGCGTCCACATCGTTGATCCACTTGATGAAGATGTCTCGCGTCATCAACGTGCTAGAGTTGCACACATAGTTCATCTCGGCTGCGGTGGAGCTCGTGAAGCCCCTGGGCTTCTCCGCCTTGCCAATAAACAACGGCGGGAGTCTCTCCGACCCGTCGGCATTGCAGGCCAAGCCCACCGTCAATCTCTTGGTCATCTTTCGACCCGATCGGTCGGGGAACATGGTGAAGTACAGCCCCGTTTCGTCCATACTATAGATGTCGTGGAGGTTGTAGTTCTGCAGACGGCGCTGCAGGTCCAGCACCGCCGTCTCCACGGACGACTTGGTGTCTTTATGGGCTCGTAGGCCTCCGAACCCGTGCCGTTCATTGAATTTGTAGAGCCACCCATTGGAGAAAGTCAAGGGCGTGTCGATCTGCAGAATCTCCGCGAACCTCGCGGCCTTGGCCCGGATGGACTCCCCCGTGACGGGGACGCCCGTTTCCTCACAGTACGAGACCCAGCGAGCTAGTGCCGTGTCCAGGTTAGGGAACCGCACGGTGCGGCGCGACTTGGAGGTCAACTCCTCGCTTGTCATAGTCTCCAGGTCGTTTTTCCTCTTGAGGAGTTTCGAAATCATGGCCTGCGACGGCTTGCGCGGCAGCGCCAGCGCCTCCTGCGCCCAGGCCGCCAACTGGCTCTGCGTCAGCTTCGGGTTCTGCTCGCGGTAGTTGCATATCTCCAGCCGCTGCGCGTTGGTGAACGACGAGCGCGCTCGCTTGGGCTTCTCCGCCGGGGTCGCCATCCTTGATTCTCGGCGGGAATGCGGAGGATGATGATGAATGGGAGAGAAGCCAGTTGACGGGAGGTATACCATTGCAAGTGGTACATTCCCGTGGAAAGGAATATATTAAGAAAATATCTGGATTAAGAGGAAATACTCATCGATTCTTCTCGTATTTTCCGACTGCGGATAAAGTGACGAGATCCAAGTCGTTTTCGCTGCGGTGAAAAGGCTGACCCGATCCGAATCGTTTCCGAATGTAAACGCTTTCGAATCCAAGGATGCCGCGCAAGGACTTCTAGAAATTTGACCGGTCGGAAAAGACTCCTAATGACATGGTCAAGGTTTGTGGCCTTGACACAAGCGTTGTGGCGAGCGCTAAAAGTACGAAGCAACTGGGGAGGGGGCGTTCGCTCTTTCTTCATCGCTGGGCTCAGCGTTGGCGTCATTAGCGTCAGCATTAGCGATGTCCTTGGTTCTCAAGAATCTGCCATGGTGAGCGGAAACCGCAGTGATGTCCACGGAGGCCTTATTTGAGAGTGTGATAGCGAGGGCTGAGAGGAGCGTGGCAAGCAGGAAAACCCGAACTGCATGCTAGCTGAATATTGAGTACTTGGGGGCCTGATCGGAAATTGTGTAGTGATGCGATACATTTTCGGGTAGTTATCATTTATTTTTTCAATTTTTTTCGCCAGAGCGGTTCAGTCGCAGGAAGAATCGGCATGGCCAACCAGCTTGGGCTCATCAGTTTTTTGCGGTTATCGCTGCCAGGAACAGTACCCAGCCCTACTACAACGTCAGCTTAATAAAAGAAGTCGCATCCACTTGCTTGTACTGTACTCGTTATTTCTCTCAACTATCATCTAGTACTGCCTTCGCAAGAAAAGTTGGTACATAATCGAGCTTGTGTTCTCTGTATCTGAATGCAAAATCAACACTTTCTGGCTTGCTGTCCTCTCAAAGCCCCGAAGGTTTATTCGGCACGAACTACTGTAGCAACGTGCTAACCCAATCGGGGTGTTTGTTCTTGTAGTACGCCGAGTACAGGAACCACAGCTCTTGTTGTCCGAGCTTGTCCATATCCCCCTTCGCTGCCTCCTGCAGCTGCTTCTTAGTTTTAGCACTAGTCAATACGCTGGTGTCGAGGTTAAAGCACTTGATAATGTCATCAGGAGTCTTTTCCAACCGGTCAAACTTGTTGAAGTCGTTGTTGATATGACTTTCAACCTTGCGCAGCACATCCTTCTCTTCGACAGCGTTTACGTTCGGTAGCGATTGGGATCGAGTGAGCTTTTGCGTTGTAGTCTTTTGAGACGAAAACGACTTGGATCTCGTCACTTTATCCGCAGTCGGAGGTGATCTAAATGTTCTCGTGAGATCCGCCGCAGCCTTTTTCTCAGTCGAAGCCGCCTTTCCGTTGGTCAGTTTCGCCACGAAACTTGCCACTTTGTCATACCAGGCGTTCGCTCTCTCTTCATCACTCGGCTCGTCGTCGGGGTCAGTAGCGTCAGCGTTAGCGGTGTTACCGGCTCTCAAGAACCTGGTAGCGTGCACGGACACAGCACCGACCGCGTTCGTGTCGATGTCCATGGAGGCCTTGTTTGAAAGCGTAATAGCAGCATTGGTGGAGTCGAGGGCAGCCACGCAGCTTGTAGCGAGCGCAGCAATGACAATCAGCTGCGAAAGCCCGAACTGCATGCTAGCTGGATGATGAGAATTTGGGCTTGGTCGGAAATTACGAAGTGAATCGATAGCTTTTCGGGTAGTCTTCAGGGCACGTTGTTCAGATCCCGCGTTGCGTGTAGCCAGCCTGGTAATCACTAATCGCGCTGCAGGTAACACAACGCGCAAGGTCCGCTCTCAGTAATGATTGGTCCAGGATATAGCATTACCGTAAACTTAATTTTCAAACGACGGATTACCAAAAAAGAAAATAGTGATCGGTTCACGCCTCGCTACGATTCGGTACATATTTGGGTTCCTGGAAAGCTCCCGGGTGCGCATGTAGTATAATAGTCCCTGCAATTTAGTTGCGAAACCTCCGCGTACTAAAAGCCTGAAACCCCATTCGACATTTCGCTCGGTAAACCACAGAGACCCCATCACATCGCCAGCCGCCCCACCAGTGACAAAGAATGCGTCTTGCCTACATCCCTCGCACTCATCGTTGCTGCTACGCCTTACTCCGGTGGCAGCGCGTTCACGGCCACTGACTCGAATCGCGCTGTGATCTCCAATGTGGGTACCATCCACCCTCTCGATGGAGAGAGTGGTGGTCGAGTGTTGCGCAAGAGAGACCCGGTGTCGGTGGAAGGCAGGATCGATAAAGAGCGGAGCTTTATGGACATGTTGAAGTATTTCAAGACGTCCATTACGAAGCGAGTTCCTGGTACAGCTACAAACAAAACAAAATGTACAAGGCTGGGAAGAAGTTGAAGAGAGAGCGAGAGCAATTGAAGCGGATGAGATCCAACATGCGGTATGCAATGAGCTAGAAAGTGGTATCTTAGCGAGCAAGTTCGCGTTGAACAGCTCGTCCTTACTTGGGTCACATTGTAGCTAAGTATGAATGAGCTAATACATAGCCTTCAAACATCGAGAATTACTGTGTAGGGTGCTCCCCTTCTAACTTTCGTATGAGCACAGGGATACCCTGTAAGCGGGGCTCGCGTAATGCTACGGTGATACAACTAATGAATTATTAATATACTAAGAAGTCAACAAAATACATCGGTTTTGCATTTCTCGTCCCCCTCGCTCAGTACTGTACTTCTCTTTGTCTGTCATAGCATCCCGAATACTGCCCCGCTTGAGAATGGGCGCATCACGCGTACAAGTATCGGTAGCAGAATGAAGCAAATTCTATGGAGCACAAGATAACAGCACATAGCGTCATAACTACAGTGTAGTTTAGAAAAAGCGTGTGATATTTGAGTCCAATCCACACATTAACATAAGATTTCCAGCCAAAGCCCCAACTATATTGCGACTGTTCTATTGAGCACGGACCAGCTCGCTAACCCACTCAGGGTGTTGCTTCTTGTAGTACGCTGAGTACATGTACCATAACTCTTGCTGCCCAAGCTTGTCCATATCTCCCTTCGCTGCTTCGCGCAGTTGTTTCTTGTTAGAGTTCGCCAGCACCTTCGTGTCGAGATCAAAAAACCTGACCATGCCATCAGGAGTCCTTCCCGACTGGTCAAGCTTCTTGAAGTCCTTGTTGAGAGCAGTTTTACTCATCGTCTTGACATCTGCGACTCCGAAAACGTTAGTGTCCGGAAGTGATTTGGATCGGGTCAGCGTCTTCGCCGCAGCATTTGGAGACGAAAATGATTTGGATCTGGTCACTTTATCAGCAGTCGGAGGCGACACAAATGTTCTCGTCAGATCCGTCGCAGCCTTTTTCTCAGTCGAAGCCGCCTTCCCTTTGGCCAAGCTCGCCAAGACGTTCGCCACCTTTTCATACAAGACGTTCGCTCTCTCTTCATCACTCTCCTCGTTATCTCCGTCAATATATTCGGTCTTGCGCGCCCTCAAGAATCTGTCGCCGTGAACCGAAACACCGTCGACGGGATCCATGACTGTGTTCTTTGAGAACGCGGCAGCCGCATCGGTGGACGCCGAGGCAGCTTCGTAGCTCGTAGCGAGCACGGCAACAACCACCAGCAGGTAGAAGCCGAACTGCATCGTGTCTTAATCTTGAGCACTTGGGGGCTTGATAGAAACTTGCAAAGTGGATCGAGACTCGTTGAAGCAGTAAAGGCGACCAACCCTCAAAACAACATGTAACCTATCAACCATTGATGGAGCACTCAGTTCGCATACCCTCAAAGCATTTTTACTCTGCAAATTCAGATGTCGGGAGCACAAACATACCGGGAAATTGGATTGCCATGCAGTATAATCTATGATTGCGATATGTTTGCTTGTAGATATTAGGATTTGCACGACAGTAAATTGTACACATTTTGAACCCTCTGTATATGAGATTCAGAGTTAACATAAATCACTTTGACCCTAGGATACTCGATCTTCTTGCAGGTAAAATCGAAACTAACACAAGATACTCAAAATGCAGAGGATGTGAAGGACATGGATGTTGCTTGCGGCGGCTAAGTGCACTATCATCGGTAATTTACGACAGAGCGAAAAACAAATATTAACGTGAATGTCGTCCGAAGCGGAATGTATCTGAGACCTCTACGCAATGTTGGGAGCAGAAGTTGACAACGACTGGGGCGTTGCTTAAAATGCTCAGAGTGCACACTACTTTCACCCTTTTTGTGGTCAAGTACAACAACACACTGAAAAAAAACACTTTAAGTTCCCTGTGAAAAGCACGTGTACTGCGTAACTTTACTGGGATAGGAAGCGACGAAGGGCACTTGGATGGAGCGGTGACTGAAATGCTGCGTGTTACCCCCCTTGTTAAAACTCGTGGGGGTACGCTCGACTGCAGATTCTGCACTATTGTTGTCAACGTGAGATTCGTGTGGTAGTGAGTGCATCATGGGGTTAAACACCAGCGTGAACGTGTTGAGCGAGATAAAAAAAACAGTTCTGGGCGAGATAATGAGTCAGTTATCACTGAGAATACCGTTCGCAAACCACAGCGGTATTCGTAAGCTACTTTGCAGTATGTTGTTGTAATATTATTTCTGTTGATTAATTATGGATTGTTTGGCTTGTGCCTTAGGTTCGCGTGGAGCCACAGACGTGCAACAACGCAGCGAACAAGGCTAAACGCAAAACCTTCGCCGAGGAGCTGCGCAAGCACATGCGTGCTGGCGACTTCATCGTCTACTACGATGAGACGAACTTCAACGTGTACTGCAAGCGTACACAAGGAAGGGCGAAAAAGGGCAAGCGCGCGACTGTGGTCCTCCCGCCTTCCAAAGGCGCTAACCTCCAGATCCAGTGCGCCGTGTCTACGGAGGTAGGCTTGGTACACCACCGATTTGAGCGCGGCAGCATTCACATGGCTGAGAATGCTGCCTTCGTCGACGAGATCTACGAGAAGGTAAAGGCATGCTCTATCTACAACGAACACTTCATTGGTAAGAAGGTGGTCATCGTGTTGGACAACGCTCCCGCCCATAGCCAGACGGAAGAGCGCGTCACTGAGCACGATGACCTGGTGCTTCTGCGCCTTGCACCGTATTCGCCAATGTGCAACCCAATTGAAGGTAAGGGTCTGTACGCATTTGTTCTGGGTATCGTGTTAATTCTAACGTATCGCTTAACGTAACCTTTGTTTAGGCTGCTTTAGCGTGCTCAAGGCCAAGATCAAGTCGGACCTTGCGTTGTCGCGAGAGGAGCTTGTTGCAGCTCGCCCGCGTGGACAGCTTACGGCAGCTCGGATGGGGATTCTGGAGCAAGCTGCTCGCGCTGACCTGTTTGAGCGTGTAAAGCTTCCCAGCCAGCTTATCGCTGATTGTGGACGTGCTCAGGTTCAC
>JAIKVE010000968.1:0-14665 GCA_024679115.1 Phytophthora pistaciae
GGTCGGGTCGGGTCGGGTGGGTGGTCGATCGGAGCTGATGCGCTTCGAGGCAACTTGCGAAATGAGGACACACCGCCGGGTGCAGCTCTCGAGTAGGTGGGTGGGTGGAAGCGTGTGCCGTGGAGCGGCCACGGCCCGGAGGAGGAGCAGCGCCGCGCAGAAAGTGCGTCGTCCTGCCTGAAGCGGAGCGTGAGGAGCCCGGCGCCGCGTAGAGTACCGTGCGCGCGATGACGAGAAATTGAAGTTGGGGTCTCCGCTAAGGCTTCGCGTGCTAATCGGCGAGGATCAGCAGTTGCCGGATGCATTCTGGAGCAGTGCGGGACGGCGGCCGACGACGACGTTGAGTGCGTGATTTCGCTACATGAACCCGAGCTCGGCTCGACTCGGCGGTGCTCTGGTCGCTGGTCAACAGACAGACAACGGCCATCCGCGACAAGATCGCGCGGGCCCGGTCGCTGTGATTGAACTGATCGTGGCGTACGGATCTCGCCGCCGGCCTATCTGACAGGCAGCTCGCTGCGTGGCGCCTCGAAGCCAAGAGCTCGGGGCTCGCGACTTGCACAGCAGCTCGGCAAAAATCCATCAGCCGTCGCCGCCGCCGCCGCCGCCTCCGCCATAAGCACTCGGCCGTAAGCAGAGCGACAAGATGATGATTGTTGACCCAACGCGCGCGTTGTGCCGTCGTGCAGTATTGCCTTCAAGTGTCTCGGTAGAGCACGAACGGCGGCTTGCAGAGAGCGACAGCGACTGCAAGTGCAAGTGGACATCAAAGACGCAATGGCTTCCTGCCGTGGCGAGCCTATCGATCCGATGTAACTAAGAGAGAGGAGAGGCTCCAGGCTGGATCCGCCACGTACATGTATTAATAGTATGTAGATCTTAGCTGGCAGTGCTGCTGGGCGCGCCTCCTCGTAGTGTAACTGGTGCAACCGACCAGATGTCACGGTGGTTGCATGTCAGGAGGACGGTCTCCTGCGACAAGCCGCCGACCGTTTCGAGTTCACTTCAAAGATCGTTCTGCTTCAGAGAGCTGGTTCAGCACCGTCTTCCGGCCAGCCACGTTTGAAGAACTGCGGTCGCAAGGTTCTACCCAACCATACATGTACAGTACAGTGTAGTTCTGGGCGGCCGTAGCTCCGCCGCTCCACCGAGTCGCTCCGGAGGCGGAGCTGCTCCTCCTCTTTAACGTCGATCGGATCGCCAATCGACACGTTGCTCTGGTTGCTCAGTCGCGCACACGACGAAGCGGTGCACAGCGTGTCAGCCACAGGTTGCCCGCCAGCTGGGCAGGCGTTGTGTAGGCTCGCGAGAGCTCTCGTGGACGATCGGCGAGCGATCCTAGCTCCTCGCGGCGCTGCACGCCGTAGACACGCCCGAGCGGCGATGCTGATGCTCGAGACACTCCGCGCGCGTCGTGAACGCTGTAGCCACAAGCACTGCGTCGCTTGTGCTGGTGCTGCTGCTACTGCTGCTGGAGGTTGTGGTGGTGCGTTGGCGAAGGTCGAGTCGTGCAACCAGAGAGCTCTTGGCCGCGTCGCTTGCAGCGGGTCAGAGGAAGACAAGAATACGAAGGGCAATCTTATGACGACGTGGGGCGGTCCCGTCCTGCGTCCACCGCAACGAGCCCAGCTGCAATGGATCGCCTCGCCAAACTCGTGGGCAGGCGGCAGCAAGCCCAGCGTGCGCACGCAACGACCAAGCGACTACCAAAAGAAGGCGTTGAACTCCGCGGGTTTCGATGGCATGCGGGCGATTGCTCGAATCCAGCCATCCAAGCCAGCGACGGGCCCCCGACGAGCGCTTGGCGCTTGAAGATCGCCGCGTTGAGTTGCCGCAAAATTTCACGTGCTCAACGTGCCGTCCGTCACGACCGGCAAGCGCTGCACCGGTGCACCGGCACGCACGTTTCCACGAGCTCTGTTTAGCCGGCGCGTCCGCTGTCAAGCTGGCTGCAGCCCAACAACCACGCGACCTCGGCGCCGAAATAGAAGGGTCCATGGGCCAACCCAGCAGCCTCCAAAGCCCCTCGGTGCCGCTAGAAGAAGCGTATGTACAGTACGTACATGTAACCAAATGCGGGAATCTGGAGGCATCTCGCAGCCATGAGACGTGTGAGACCGTTGCCGGTCTGGGAGGCGTCGTCAGGCAGTTGAAGCGAATAAGATCGGGGCTCGGTCGCGGAACGTTCGACGGTGACGCGCCTGGGTGACGAGGCCCGCAAAGATACGCGACTCTACAGTACAGCTCGCATTGATGAGTCCTCAAATACCGTACGGCGCCATGAGTTATACATGTACTTGAGCTACAGCTGTAACTTGCCGCCCACGCCAGCGCAACGTGGATCCATCAGCTGGCGGTGGCGTTGCTCGTTGATCGGCAGCAAATCCGATCGGCGGCGGGATGCGCCCGAAAACTTTCCCCCCAGCGCTGCGGATCCTATTCGCCCGAGGAGAGACTTGGGTGGCCAAGAGGCGCCGACGCGAATGAGGATCAGACAAGGCGTCTCGAGCTTCCTGGGACCGGAGGGAGTTCCCCGTTGGAACAATAGCAGCAGCAGTCCACTTGCAGAGGACCCGCACGGGCTCACTTACCCGACCTGACTTGCCTGCCCATCCTGCGGGAGCTCACCTGATTATTGACTAAGCGATCTTTCTGCCAGTCTGCGTGTCGCGGACGGCTTCCCGCGTGTCCTTCGTGCTGCGGGCATGCTTGGCTGCACGCCCCAACTCAGTGCGACCTTGAACTCGCGAGCGAGCGACTCCAATCCCTCCTCGGCTCCTGGACGGAGCGTAGCGCTGGGATATTTTCGTTTCGGTTGTACAGTAGCATGAACGGAGCGCGCGAGGAATGCGATCAACACGCAAGACATGGACTCGAGGACAGCGAGGCCGGTAACGAGTGGTGCTGCTGTTCTTGGTTAGATACTGTAGGTGCGTCATTGACGTTGTAGCTTTTGCAGTCTGTTTTCGGCCTTCGAGGTTGGGTATTCGCGATTGTGGACGACGCGCTTGACAGTGTTGAGCGAGGTGTTCTGATGAACAGCGAACAGTGTACGCAAAATGAGTGTACGTTTCGTCAATAGACAAAGTATTTCCTGTGCCAAGACGAAAAGTCCACGAGCTGCTCCTCGAATGCAACTTTGTACCGCTTGGTTTGAATGAGAGCACACAGCTCATCCGGGCTACGAAACCCTCCACCACCGGGCTCCCTTCTCTTCAAAATCTCTTCGACGACTGCATCGACCTCGTTTGAGTCGCCTTCTAACACCGATTTCAGAGCGAGTTTGCCGGCCGAGTTGGCTGGGATCTTAGGCGAGCACGCCGGATGTAGTGCCAAGTTCCATAAAACTCCGTATTGCTTCGGCTCACAACGAAAAAAAACAAGGAGGCACAGCCAATTCCCCATCCATGGCATTACAGTTCAGCATGCCTCGTACCAACTACGCCCCACGCTCCTGCAGAAATATTGGCCAAACTTTCATTTTCTTGAGATTATCGGGATCGCTTGGCTAACAGTCGCCGAATCGCCGCTTGTTCACCAGGCCTAGCGGCATTTTCCAGAGCGAAAAAATGTCAGCGCCGGCTTCACCATCAATATTCACTGCGATGCACCCACTTGCTGTCTAGTCGATCGTTTCCTTCGGGTTTCCCTGTCGAGAAATGGTCGCAGGCGTTGAAGCATCAAACCTTTCAGCACACGGAAACACCCTCGAAGGAGCAAGTTTCACCGAAATGTGCTTTGTTCCAATTTGATCCAAATGAGTTCCAATTTGATCCATCTGAGCTCCACGAAACAACATTTCTAATTCAACCTTCGGATGCCCAAGCACCAGCAGCGCGTTGATTCTCACTGCATAGAAGCAAGCACAGAACATGGCCGATGACTGCCACACTGGGAGATATTCCGGATCGTCTTGAAGCATCTCGTTGCCATATCCACGGTGGGCACCCCCTCACCTTGCTCACATGTCTTCTCCAACTCGGTTAGGTAGTCAGAGCCCAACGCGGGACGCCACCTAGAGCGATCAAGTCGCGGCAAATTTTAGGATTTTCCTGCAGTGCATACCTTGAATTGCTGCCGACAAGCTTGAAAATGTGAGTCATTGTCAAAATGGGCAAGTCGCTCAATTGAAAACAAAGGATAGATCTGTAGGTAACTCGCCGCTACGCCTCCAATCCCGTTACGGATCGTCAGCTCACTGACGGATTACGTTGCATTGACGACCTACTCGCCGACACCTAGGCGGAAAGCATTAGCTCCGGCGGCTAACCGGCACGGGGCCGCACAGTGGTGACCAAACAGCTTATGGCCCAGACGGGGATAGGGATGGCTGGGAGGAAGCGTTGTCGGCACCGACGGTCGGGTAGCCCCGCCGGCTGCTTCCAGCAAAACCCGGTTAACGTACAACGGACGCAGGTGTCCTTCGCCCGAGGGCACACGCGGACCCTTGCGCCCCTCGGTCAAGGCGCTACTCGTGCACCTCGACCCCCGTCGGTCTCTCTCCACGGTCCCGCCGCCCTACTCGCCACTGCCCCCTTATCTTAGTGCCTGCCTACCTTCGCTTACCTCCTCTTACTGCTTGCAGCTAGTCGTCGCCCTCGCTCAGCACTAACGTAGCAGCCTGTGTCTTCGGTCGCAACGCAATGTCTTTAGTCTTAACCTGCTACAGTTCTGTAACAAATCGCAACTGAGGGTCGAGCTGCCAGGCCGCAGCTCGTTGTCCCCGCTTACTTCTACCTCTCCTACACATTGGGCGCCTTCCTAGCCTACCTGGACCTCTCTCTCTTCACGTCTCATCACCGCTCTCGTGGCCTCCTGGCCGCTCGTCGTAGATCTCACGTCGCCTCGCCTCCTCCTCCTCGGACACTCACTCCTTGTCCCTGCTCGACGTGTCGCCCTCCTGCGATCTTCTGCAGACTCCTCTCTTCAACTTGGTCCTCGTGGCGGTGGCAGTAGCCGACTGACTCGCCTCAGCCACCGTCTGCTGCCCGCCGTACACCTTCGCCACCGACTTGTCCTTGGTGGGCCACACGAGCGACTACGTCAAGTCGATCACGACGCAGCCGCTGCTCACCAGCTCTGAGTCACGCCCCGCCGCACAGCAACAGGACACACTACTACAGATCCAATCTGTTCCGGCAAACATAGTTAGCACGATCATCCGCGAAGGTGGTGAGCAGAGGAGGCATCTTATCACGCTTGAGAGTTCATCCAGCAGTGACAGATTGGGGTGTTTCCGGTCAGCAACTTTTTCAATCACTTGGTAGTCGTCAATTCCAAGAAAGAGGTTCAATGGTGTTGTTGTATCTGGCTGCTCCTTACGCAACTCGACAGCTTTGACGGCGGTTGAAAACGTAAGATGACACGCATTAATCGGCAATCGCGCGTTGACCCACTCTTTAAACAAAAGCGCGCAATTGTTGACTAGGAAGAGCCGATACACGTTTCAATCGGCAGCAATTGCTCCACTGGTTGGGGTTTGTACTCGTTAGTGTAAGGAACAATCGCGCTAGTGACGAGCTTGGCGTCCAACTCCATCACATTTTGAAGAGTATTGCCCCCTTCTTCCAGCATGCGCGTCTTGCCTAGTCGAGCACTCCGGACTAGAAGGGAATTACTAACAGGTCGCTTTTCAAGAGCCTTACTTTGCGCCACAGTAACGATCTCCGTGAAGCACCTCGCTACCGCCTCGATCGCTTTTTCACTCCCACCAAACGGAATTCAGACTGTCTTCATCCAAAACGTGAAGGCTCGGGAGAACATTTTTGTCCTCGATCTCGCCTTCCAGGAAACGTAACAAGCTGCTCACATGAAGCAACCCGATCGATCTCGGATGCAAGAGATAAGCTTACTGCCGATGCCGTCGCTACAGGAAGGCCGCGGACAGGGACACATACAACGCGGACTTGTAGGAGCTTCACCAACACGTGCACAGGGCCCGTGCCGGCTTCTCCAGCCACGTCTTCACTGGACAATCCACCGGCCGTAATCTTTGTATTCACCGATTCCAGAGGAATGCTCCAGACCATATCAAAGTTTAGTCACATGTCTAAAAAATAACAACATTTTGATAGAAGTCGGCGTACGTCAATCTACTGTACAGTACTTCTTGCTTCTCCCCATTCCAAAATTCGCACTAAAGATGGTAAAGCTGTACTGCCTGCTAGTTGGAGTGGCAGGTAAACGATTAGCTGTAACGCTGGATGGCGGTGAAGGCCGCGATACAGTTTATGAGCTGAAGGAGGCGGTTAAGTAGACGAATAACCACAAGATCAAGTGCAACACCAAGGATCTGAAGCTCTTCCTGGCGGTCAAAGATGGTAAATGGTTGGATTCGGAGTCTGAAGACGTGAAGAAGCTGCGGGAGGGCGAGAAAACTGCGTTTATTGAGAAGTTGACAGAGGATGGAGATCTAGAGCTCCCTGCGTCGCGTTCCCTGTACACTCTACTGCAAACGATGCCAGAGCCATCCACCGATCGAATCCACGTGCTCGTGAAGCTGCCACAACCCCCCCATCGTGTATACTCCGGCTTTGGATCTTGTCTGGGGTGAGCAGATACTCCACTTTCTGGAGGGTGAGATGAAGGACAAAAACATCCTCCCGAGCTCTCACGTTTTGGACGAAGAAAGTCTGAAATCCCCTTTAGTTGGGCGAGAAGAGGCGATCGAGAAGGTATCGCGCTCCTTCATAAACACAATCCGCACGGCTACAAGTGGGTATCCGGACAGCAACCGACCATTTCTTCCCGTTTGTGCTGGCATGTTTGGACTGGGCAGGACGCGCATGCTGGAAGAAGGAAGCGCGATCCTCCGAAACGCGGTGAAGTTAGACGCCAAGGTCGTCGCCAGCGTGATTGTGCCTTACACTAACGAGTACAAACCCCAACCAGTGGAGCGATCGCTGCCGATTGAAGCATCTTTCTCGTGGCGGATGCTGTATCGGTTCTTCCTGGCCGGCAATTGTTCACTTTCGTTCGACGAGTGGTTTAGGTCGCGCTTGCCGGTCAATGCGTGTCATCTGATGTTTGGCAGTGCTGTGGATGCTATCGAGTGCAAGTTGCGGCAGAAACAACAGGATAGGACGGTGCAATTGTACCTCGTTTTGGGCATTGACGACTACGAAATGATTGAAAAGTTGGAGCTCGCCGAAGTTACCCCGATACGTCCTCTCTGCAAGATCCGTTACTCGTGCATGAGCTCGTGGACGCCATTGTTGGTGTCCTGTGCACGCCACTGCCGCGTCTGATTGTGCTGCCGATGTTCGCCGGAACGAACTTTGGTGTTCGCCGATATCCCTTGTACTGGGTGACGTACCCACTTAGCTAAAACGTGCTGACAATGGACGAAGTCTTCAAGGCTGCAGGCAGCGATCCAAGTGATGCTGCGCTGCTGGAGCACCCTCAAATTTGCCTGGACCTGATCCTGCTTGGTGGCGTCCCCAAGTGGACTGTTGAATACTTTACGGAGTTGAAGAAGGCGAAAGTCGTGTCCATGGAGAGCATACAAACATGCTTCAACCGTGTCTGGGCCAAGTTTGTAGAGAACCGCTGGAGCTTCCTAGATCTCCGAACGCGGATCCGTTTGGTAGCTTATGCTGTACTCGGTGGGTCCGCCCGGTGCCACAATCCATTTGAAGGAAAGACGACGTGGTCAGAACTCCAGGATTCTTCACAACGCTTTATGGTTCAGTCGCAGCGCACCTATGCACATGATGATGAGGTTCGCGTTCCGTATGCGTTGGTGTGGAGTCTTGCACTGGGCCATGCCGAGGTGAAGACGGATGTCAAGTTGACGATTGAAGAAGAAACGTTTGTGAAGTCTTTGAGGGACCTGCACGAATACGTGGACAATACCATGTTTGATGTCCCAGTTTGGCAGTCATCGACCATGTTCAGCGCTTGCTTCTACGCAGTGAGAATCAACGCGCTGCTGGTGCTTGGGCACGCGGAGGTTAGCCCCCAAATGTTGCTTCGTGGAGCTCGAATGGGTGACGAAACGAAGCGCATTTCAGTGAAACTTGCTCCTTCGAGGGTATTTCCGTGTGCTGAAAGGTTCGATGCTTCAACGCCTGCGACCATTTCTCGACGAGGAAACCCGAAGGAAACGGTCGACTGGACAGCGAGTGGCTGTGTTGCAGTGAATATCGATGGTGAAGCTGGTGCTGGCATCTTTTTCGCTCTGGAAAAAGCCACAGGGTCTAGTGTTCTGATCTTGCCTGGTGATATGATCGTGTTTGCTGACCAGAGAGGGCGGCGACTCGGCGAGTTTCAGCCGAGCAACCCGGATGAATACCTCAGCAAGATGAGTGCTTGCCCATCGTTTCTCCAGGAGCGGAAGGCGCGTTTGGTGCGAGGGATTGTGGACTGTGACACCGAGGATGAGGACTTTGAAGTGCCCCTTCATTCTTTCGTTGTGAGTCGGAGCAATACCGAGTTTTATGGAACTTTGGCATCGCATCCGGCGTGTTCGCCCAAGATCCCAGTCAACTCGGTCGGCGAATCCGCTCTGGAATCTGTGTAGGAGGGCAACCAGGATGAAGTCGACTGTAGCGCCGCGGTCTCATTCGAGCTAAGAAGTACTAAGTTACATTCGAGGAGCAGCTCGTGGGCCTTTTGGCTTAACGGCAAACAACTTTCACCTTTACAAATTTTGAGATATCATATTACAATGCATCGTTACGGTAAGCTTGGAAAGGCCAAGTCTTCGGTTGTCCAAGAAACACGTACTGCACGATAGTTTAGGACTTTTGTGGGGGTGGCGAGTGACAGATTGTGTAGCCACGATCTTCAAGGAAAGCGATGAAACAAGCATAAATCCTTTCAAAGTACGCCTCATTCCAGAATCTGCTGCTGCGAAGTCAAAGAAGATGGTAAAACTATTCTGTCTGCTGGTTGGCGTGGCAGGGAGATCCTTCGAGGTGACTCTAGACGGCAACGAAGGCGGGGATAGAGTCCTTGGGCTGACGGAGGCAATCGCCAGGACAAACCCCGACGAGGTCAAGTGCAACGCGAAGGCTCTGAAGGTCTTTCTGGCGGTGAAGAACGGCGAGTGGCTGAGCGTCAACTCGGAAGACGTGAAGAAGCTGCGGAAGGGAGAGACAAGTGCGTTTCTTGACGAGCTGACTGAAGAGCTCGACCTCGATACGGCATGCTCCCTGTACGGACTACTGCAAACGTTGCCGCAGCCATCGGCCGATCAAATCCACGTGCTGGTGAAGCTCCCCGTCGAGAACGCGCCGGCTCCTGCTCCTGTACCGACTGGTCCTCACGTGGATCTTGTATCGGGCGAGAAGCTCCTCGCGTTCCTGGAGGGTGAGATGAAGGAGAAGGAGCTCGTCTCGAGCTCTCACGTTTTATCTACTGACGACTTACAGCACCGATTCGTTGGGCGGGAAAGGCGGCATCGAGTTGCTTCGCACGAATCATCACCATTGCGAAGATGGACGTCCCTGGCAACCTCCGACCTATAATTCCCGTTTGTGCTGGCATCTCTGGACTGGGCAAGACGCGCATGTTGGAAGAAGGTGGCGTGATATTGCGAGACGTGATGGAGTTGGGCGCCGAGCGCGTTGCCAGCGTCATTGTTCCTTACGATGACAACGAGTACAGCCCGCAAGAAGTCGAGCGAGCGATGCCGATTGCTGCATCTTTCTCGTGGAGAATGTTGTATCGATTCTTCCTGGCCAAGAACTGCTCCGTCTCGTTCAAAGAGTGGTTGAAGTCGCGCTTGCCGGCCAATGGCCACCACCTGACGTTTGCAACTGCAGTCCAAGCTATCGAGTGCAAGCTTCGCCAGAAGCAGCCAGATATGACCGTGCCATTGTACCTCTTTCTTGGAATTGATGGCTACCAATGTATAGAGCACGTTAGTGCTCACCAGAAACACCCGATATATCGCTTTTGCATGAACTTGTGAGAGCGGTAAGAACTTTCCTTTATACACGACTACCACGGCTGATTGTGCTGCCCATATTTGCAGGGACAAAAAGTTGGGACGTGGTTCGGCATCCTTCGTATTACCCGATTTTGCGGCTTCCTATGCCCATTTTGACGATGGAGCACATATTCAAGATGGTCGGCAGCAACTCGAGGTATGCTGCGCTGTTGGAGAACTCCCAAATATGCCGCGATTTGGTCATTCTTGGTGGTGTTCCGCGTTGGGCACTTGCCTATCTGGCTGAGCTGGTGAAAACTTGTGATCAAAATGGAGTCGTGCCCAGCATCGATATGGTAACAAAATGCTTCAACACGATCCGGGATAAATACATTGAGAGCTGCGTGAGCTTGCTGGACATCAGGACGCGAATTCTTTTGGCTGCCTATGCTGTATCCGGCCCACCAGTCTCGCCGAATGACACGCTCGATGGAAAGATCACGTGGTTAGAGCTCCAGAACGCTGGGCTATGTTTGCTGGTCGACTCTGAGCGCTGCTACGCAGGGTTCGATGTCTATGTTCCCTACGCGTTGTTGAGGGGACTTGCATTGAGCCAAACCGAGATCATGACGCCCAAGCTGACAGCAGAAGAAGAAATATTCGTGAAGTCTCTGAACGACCTGCATGAATACGTGGACAAGGCAATGTTCGAACTCAAAGCGTGGCAGTCGTCCGCCACGTTTGGCGCTTGCTTCTATGCAGTGAGAACCAACGCGTTGCTGCTACTTGAACACTCGACTGTGAGTCTGAACGATCTGTTTCCTGGAGCACTGATGGACAGAGGAACGAAACGCATTTCGGTGAAACTTGCTCCTTCGAGGGTGTTTCCGTGTGCGCAAAAGTTTGATACTGCACTTCTTGCTACCATTTCGCGACCAGGAAGTCCGAAGGCAATGACCGACTGGACATCGGGTGGCTGTATTGCAGTGAATAACAATGATACTGGTGCCGACATCTTTTTCGCACTGGAAGACGCCTTTACGCCTGGTCATCCGGTCGTATTTGTCGATCAGAGAAGGAGGCAACTCGGTGAATTTCAGCCAAGCAGCTTAAAGGATATCAACGAAATGAGTGCTTGTCCGCCGTTTCTCGAGGAGCGTGGGGCGTGTTTGGTGCGAGGCATCCTGACCTGTGGCGCCAAGGATGAGGAGTTTGCTGTGCCTCCCAATTCTTTCATCGTGAGCCGACGCAATACCGAGTTTTATGGAACTTTGGCATTTCATCCGGCGTGTTCGCCAAAGATCCCCGTCAACTCGGCCGGCAAACTCGTCCTGAAATCCGTGTTGGAAGGCAGCTCGGACGAGGTTGATGCAGTCGTCGAAGAGATTTTGAAGAGGAAACAGCCCAGTGGAGGGTTTCGTAGTGCTGAAGAGCTGCGTGCTCTCATCCGAACTAAGTTACATTCGAGGAGCAGCTCGTGGACTTTTCATATTAAAACGGCATGTTTTAGTGTGGGCATTGTACCAGCGGCTTGGAAGTCATAGAGACGCGTGGAATGGATCATCATATTGAAGTTAATGCGAGAAAACGGGTCACTCGCCCTCTACGACCAGTAGCTCCTGGAGATTGAACCTCGTAACAAAGTCGGAAGCCGAGTCCCGATCCTAAAACACGCATAGTATACACAGCCCCGTCAATATTGCACTACAATCACACTAACATGAACGACTTTGTAGCATTCTTACCTTGCACTTGAACGTTGCCTGGAAAAATCGTCTTGCAAAGAGCAGCACAAACTCGCAAAGGAAGATTGTGTCTGTGCCGTACTGCGATCCGTAGAAATACACCTGTAGCACGCTGTCCTTCTGCTCCACAGCAACAACATGAAACCCATGCGCTTCTAAATGTCGCTCCAAGTCCGATCTACTCGGCTGGTTCGTGAAGGAACACGAGAACGCGCCCCTGTTAGCCAAAGCAAGCAGTTAAGGTTAGTCTCCGGTGAGATAATCAACTCAGTGAGCTGCAAAAAGGAGCGCACGTTGTCTCCGTCTGCTTCCAGAGCTGCCAGAACTCTGGAGCTGGGAGGTTGGCCTCCGGGTCCATCAGGAAAACGGGTGAAGCGAACGGAATTTGGTGGTAAGCTTGAGGCTCCACAGGTGGAGGCACCTCCAGAACGCCGTGAGTGGCAACTGGGGCTCGAGAGGAAGCAGGGCGTGGACTTGACTGCCGACGAGCTGAGCGTGGAGGTTCTTCTTCGCCCTCCATCGCCAACTGTAGGTCAGAGATCGACGCGTTGCCCTCCGCATTGAAAAACCCGCTGCGATTCCTGTTCAAACCAGCTTTGATACTGCTCTGTCGTCGTGGTTTACGCTGAGATGCCGTCCTCTGTGGCCCACGCGGGGATGTAACGACAGGTTGCACGGCAGCAGCACGGGTGCTTGTGTCGTCATCGTCCGAGTCACTGGCGTCGTCATCATAGCCAGCGTTCTGCTTTTGAGGGCGAACATCAGACAGGAACTCCGCTCTACAGATACATGAGAGGACACAAGTTAGGCGAATAGCTGACAATATTCTCAGTGTTGGCAGCACGCACCCAAAGAATTCGTCTGCCTGGGACCCTTTTCGGTGAATTGTGCGAAGCATCCAAGGCGAGACAACGAGGTGCACCTACAATGCAATAGATCACGACAAGTTCAAAGCAGAGGTGTAAATCAAACTAGCGCAAGCACGTAGTGACACAATTGCTGGACGCACGGTAACCATGACGAGGGTCGTGAGGTAGATGAGGTTGGGACTGGATGACGAGATGTACTCCACCTCCACTAGTCCAAAAGCCGACAACGTCGCGATGCCCAACCAAAGCGCTGAATTAAATACACAAGAGATCAGTCAGTCCCCGTGGAACTTTTAGTACTTGCAGGAACGTATCTGACAGCCTACCTAGTGCCCATGACCCGACCCCGAGAACGAAGAACGAGCGCACGTGCAGGATCAAGCGGTTTCCGTCTTGCTGCAGCTTGCGCCACTTGCCGTCGATGTAGAACCCGTGGAAGCTAAACACCAGTGAGACGGCTGCGTAGATGAAGTACAAGTTGACCAGGCTCACGCGTCCCGACACTCGGTGAAACTTGAGAATGTTCATGTAGTAGCCCCGAATGACCTGGAACGAGACGCACCACATCTCTGTTAAACAAATTGACCCTAGGTAATGAGGGTGCGCTCTTGTGAGGAGGTGCGGGCACTTACTCCGCCTAGAGTGAAGGCTACGACCGCTAAGAGGCCAATGATCACGCCGAGGATAACCAGACGACGACGAATCTTCTTGAGGATGGAGCGCTTAGTGCGTTCATACTCCTCTCGACGGATTTCCACCACCTGCGCACCTCGCATATCGTGGCGGAAGTTCTACAGCAACAGAGTTAGGTGATCGCTTTCATCGAGGTTACACCAACTCACTCACGCTAGGCCGCATCACGGGCTTCGTCCCCATCGTGGTCAGGCGAAGTACTACGAAAAATTGTCGGCAAAAATCACAATGCTTGACTGAAGACACCCAGCTACAGACTGATCACTATATATATCGTGAAAAGAAAAACATGTTATCCGTAGTCTATCTACAGGCCAGAAGCCTTTGAGGCTCAGCGGGCCCGTGTGGCGTGGTGGTCACTTATTTCTTGGCTTCGATGATCTTGACCTTGGCCTTGCGCGTCTTCTTCGGACGCCCGATCTCGATCTTGTTGCGCTTGTGCAGACTGTCGAAGCGGTCCAAGAGCGGGTTGCCCTTGGGCTTGAGCGTCCGGAAGTTGCCTGTGAGCTCCTCGGAGAACGAGACGGGAGTCTCGCGGTCCAGTTTGCTGGATGGCATCACACAGAATAAAAACAAGGTCAACAAGAGCTCTCATGACGATCAGTCCTAGCTAAGCCGCTCAATGCACTTACGTGTACTTTCCGGCCACTCGGACGAGCGGCTCTTCCTGCAGCTTCTGCTCCTGCTGGAGCTTCTTCAGCTCCTGCTTCTTGGCCGCCTGCTTCTCGCTCTTCACGATGTCCTGGAGAATGTGCTTGGAGCTGCAGCATTCAGCAACAAGTTAGCTCCATGCCATACTCGCCAGCAGCAAAGTCGGAATAATTAGACGTACGCGTTGATCTGCTTGATGATCGCCTTCTCGCCGCGCCGCATCTGGTGCTCCAGCTCCATCTGCTTGTGGCGCGAGCGCTTGTTGCGCTGCGCACGCGTCACCTTCTCCGGCAGCTTGCGGGCCTAAAGAAACAATCATAACCACATCTCAGTCAGCTCCAACAGCTCTGGCCCCTGGTCACCCCTTTAATCAACAGGCTGAACGCACCCTCTTGACTCCGTCCTCGTCCTCCGAGTCGCTCGAGTCGTCCTCCGAGTCGGACGAGTTCTGCTTGATGAACTGCAGCGTCTCCTCCGACATGCCGCTGGACACGGGCTCCTGCAGCTTGGCCTTCTTCTCGCGGCGCTCGAGCTCCTTGGCCACGGCCTCGGCCATGACGTCCTGGTGCGTGTCGAAGTCCGGGTGGTACGACTGGCCCGCGGCCGCCACCTCCACGGTGGGCACCTGGTACTTGGTGGAGGCCACGAGTTTGCGGCACTTGGTCTTCTTGGCCACCACGGGGGCCACGTATTCGTCCAGCTGCTGGCTCTGCTCGTCGTCCTTGGCGGCGCCGTCCTGGCCCCAGAGGCCCTTGAGCTTGGCGTCCTTCTTGGGCTTCGGGGCCTGAGGCTGCTGCGGCGCCTGCTGCTGCAGCTTCTTGACGGCCAGCGCC